>WOVY01007439.1:0-58048 GCA_013436015.1 Rhipicephalus annulatus
TATGTGGCCCATTTATGCAGAGCATGCAGTGTTGTGGAAGCTAGCGCGATATCTTACACGGGTTGCGTTCTTACTAGTAAATATTTTAATGTTTCTACGAGCGAATTTGGTACCATATACTCTACGTGGACAAAGTAATAACTTCTAAAAGTTCGTCGTATGTCCCCGTTTACATGTCGTGTAAAAATATTTTTTGTATTGAGGTTTCTTTCAGGTTTTAAATTCATGTAATGGGGCATAGGCAATTTTTTGGGCCGGAGGAGGGAGCACCTTCATTTGAAAAGTGGGCTGGGCACCTCAATGTAGTGCACACATTGTGCTCTTTTTTCGGTGTTTGGATGCATAACACTTTTATTTTCCTCGGGACGCGCGTTTGAACGTTGCGGACCACTTTTTACGTGGGAGCAGAGCGAAGACCTTCTGCTGCGTCGCAGACTCATTGAAATGGTAAAATATTTCCGGGGTAGGAGGGATGGTACGTGCCCGCTGCGCCACTCCTTGGCTACGAGGGCCATATCTAGGGGGTGGCACGCTAAACACGTACTCTCCCCCCCCCCAAAAAAAAACTTTGTCCCCATGGCATAGAGAGCCAAAAATGGCCATTTTAAGGGGGGTGACCTTCTCGAAGTTGAGGCGGTGCCTCCCCTCTCCCCCACTCGCAAAAGATTTCTTGCTACGCGTCTTCTGGCTACGCCACTGCCATGTAATGCTTTGACAGCTTTCATGCTACGCCTTGTTAAGAATTAAGATAGCTATGGCTATGTTACACGTTTTTCACCTAAACTAAATGGTACTTAAGAATATATCAGTTCAGTCAACTCATCTGCCTTTCCCTTATGATCTCTCTGTATTGCTCCCTATCTGTCTATCTATCTATCTATCTATCTATCTATCTATCTATCTATCTATCTACCTATTTATCTATCTTTCTATCTATCTATCTTTCTATCTATCTGTCTATCTATCTATCTATCAGTCTGTCTGTCTGTCTGTCTATCTGTCTGTCTGTCTGTCTGTCTGTCTGTCTGTCTGTCTGTCTGTCTGTCTGTCTGTCTGTCTGTCTGTCTGTCTGTCTGTTCTGTCTGTCTGTCTGTCTGTTTGTTTTACATTCAATAACCAGGCACGACTCAGCCTGGAAACAAACATTACAGGACACTGCGTTTATTTTATCTAAATAATGAACATGTTCTTAGGTGACACTTCAGAAAATTTTGTTCTCAAAATAACTTGCAGATGTTCACGGTGCAGCGGCTTCGCCAAACGTAATTGATAGTTGTGGCCAAACTCGGGGTGTATAAGTCGATAAGTATTATGCCTGAGCTCAGTTCTTAAAGCCCCTTGAATATTATTTTCTGCACCGATAGCTATTCTAAGACACCTTTATTGCTTCATTCAGTGTTTCAGTAGAAACTGCTCCCAAGAACTTTGCGCAATTTTTCATACATTATGTTTTTTAGGAAGTTCAGTAGAAGAAAGCTTGCCTAAATTGTATCGAACTTACTGAATATCGTAATTTAACCCCGCACTTTGCTGCTGAAAGTTATCAACGTCGCCGCGTGAAAAAATGTTAAATATTACTCATTTTCTGATCTACAGTGAAAGAACTGCATAAACTAGACTGATCCACATGTTCTTCTTATTTATTTACGACAGCCATTCGCTACAACCAAACAACGTAATGCGCCAAAATGTACAACTATAGCAGTCTCTCGTGTACTCTGACGACGCGAGTAATGCTATGGAAAAGAAACCTCTAATTAGCCATATATGTGAATTACATCGATTCTTTATTGCTTAGGGTGGCCGCAAGATGTACGGGCAAAGCACATGTCCTGTCATAATATAACAATGGAAGAAGCTCTGGAGGTAAGATTTTACCACTTACAAGAGCAATGCTCTTCCCTTATACGTGATGAGCATTGATTATAAATCATTATTCTGATTATAACTCTACGTTTCCAGTATGTGATGTGATATGTCCCAAATTATTCGTAGTAAAGAAGAACCTGTGAGTTTTATGAACATATATGCTGTTTAAAACAGTAAAAAGTTTACAACCACATCTGAAAACTCTCAACGGTTGCTGGTACTAAAGTTCGCAATGATATTTTAATTTCTTTAACTATCTGCAAAGCGACGCTTAAGCGTAGAGGTACGCTAGCTTTGGCTACTGCCTTATTGAGCATTTTTCTTAATGTGATGTGTTCTTGTGCCATACGTAAAGCGCAGCTTCATCTGTGTTTATATATTACAACGATTACTTTTCCTTACCGCACACCGGTTTTGATACCTTATTTTGCACAATTTTATAAATAATATAGTTCTTTCAGAATATGGCCTAAAACGTGTCCCCTGTGGACCTCCAAACATTGTCTGCATATAATATGACCTGATGGTAGGCCGCATAAGAGTTGTAAGCATAATTTTTAATCTGCATGTGAATGCAATGTAGCACCAACATTTTTATTTATTATTTTTGCGGTTCTGATTGGGAGCGTTGAGTTGGAGGAAATTTTTCAAGAGTGTTTGCAATGGAAGGCTCAGTCTGTGTCGTCTCTATAAGCATCCATTCTACAAGTAGTTCTCATTCGTTTTAATGAATGGCGATGAGTACGTGTATATTGCGACAATACATTACTAAACCTAAGCTGTATAACAGTGCACTGTTATGCAGCTTAGTCTGGGTAATGTATTGCCGCAGTCTGTTGTGGCTCCCGTTCATAAGAGAACGAACTTGGAAGGTTAGTTCAAGGAATTTTATTGTTTACTGTTCCTAAAATCACTTTTGTTTCTTTGTGCTATACCTTTCCAATGTGTCATGTATAAAGTAGTGCAAGGATCTAATACATTGAATTATTTCTGCCCCTTTGTACACACATGGTACCTAATGTGAATGTTATATACCGTTTGAAAAGAATTTAACTATATACTGCAGTAAAATATCTCTTCAGTTTGCACCCAGTCACTCAGCCTATGAAACCATCTGAGATCATGATTCGCTCATTCGTACCTTGCAGAGACCAGAGCATTCTTTGCAGCAAACCAAAAATCGCTTAATAGTTTTTGTGCTGGAACTACGGCACTTTCTGGGATGTCTTTCAGCACACTTTGAAAAACACTTATTTCTGAAGAGACGTGGTATTTCATTTCGTCTAGTATAAAACAAGGGTAGGGCGCCATGTGATTAAGTGATATTGCTGCGTTTTTGCAGTATATTTTAGCCTGAATTCAATGGCGGCTCGCGAGTGACATTTATTGAATGTTGGATTCAATAGCACTTAAAATTAATATATTACATGTTCGTTTGTAGAACACAAAGGATCTACGAAATGTAAGAAATGCAATCCACAAGTACAAGACAAGTCCTTTTGGAGATGAGGCAGCTTCACGACACTTGTGATTGCTCGAATTTGCGTAGCCATTCTTGCCTTTTTCTTTATTACATATCCTGGCAGGCTTGCCAAGTTTGTGGTGGTAGATTGTGGGCCCAGGATCTGGAATAATTCAAATGGCAATCTGGTGACTCTGAACACGCAACGCGTACTTTAGTACACAACCGACTTTACTCTAACCGCGTCGCGCTCCAACTGCTCGAGCCGCGAGCGCCGTTCGTTCATCCTGTTTGTCGTCTTCTCATCCAATGCGTGCCGCAGAGCAGAACTGCCGTTCCCTCTTCGCCCAGTCAAAGGCCATGCAATCCACATCATCACAATATTATCATAATAAGAATGCACATGGGGCATAAGAAAGAAGAAAGCGTGAACGCAGCTTTCAGGTAAAGGCAGTGCTGCATAGACTTCTCAACTCTGCATAGCCAGTCACAGTCCACTTGGCGCATCTGATATGGCTGATATGTATCAATACTGCATTGATAGAAATAAACATCACTTCAGAGTACTTTTTTCTTTCTTTCTCTTACTATGGCGTGCTTCTGAGCCCAAGTGGCTTGGCTGCGTGATATACGCAGTAACTGCATTTTATGGTAGCAGACAATTATTCGAAATAAGTGGAAGATCTTCAACTTTGAAAATATGAAGTTTAGTGTCAGTCATCTTTTGTGAATACCTAGTCTTTGACGCTTTCGACATGGTTGTTTGAAGCAGCAAAAAACTGAATTCACTGTGCACAAAAACATACGCACAGCGTGACCGGTCCTACGATGAGCACAAGGTGAAATGCATGGCCGCCGTGCTGCCCTCTGTGGAGGCATCTATGCGCGAGAAGGAGGCCTGCCGCATCGTCGTCGAAGCCACAAACATGAGCAGTGCCGCGTTCTGGACTGTTACACAGGTAACGGGTTGGCTCCGCTTCTTTCTGTTCGTGTATAATATGCACAGGTGACCATCATTCTGCATTGAACCATACATTAGTATAGCACGCACCACCATCACATGTTACACTGTTAAAGGGAACGCACAATTTATTATGCTGTTTGCAGCATAACTACATAAACATGTATCTGTGATGTTTCTATCACAACTCTGGTGTTTCTATCATAACTACACATATCACTCGCCATAACTACTTGTTTTCATCATAACTGCAGCAAAATGGAGCATTGGGCAAGTTGGCTGGCATTCAATGTGCAGTGTACGAGCATTGTACAGCTGGATCTACACAACGAAAAATGACCTGATGCATGTTCCCTTCATTATATCCCGGTGCCACTGCCCATGCGAGCGAAATATATTTCTACACAGTCATCACGCAAGTGCTGCCATTAGCAGTAATCTTCTGTGCATTTATACGTCTTGCACACGTCGTGCAAATGGTGTTCACTAAGGAAAGGCAAAGCATCGGCCCTGAACGATACCAGCAATATTAGAAGTTGCTTTTTCAATTCGCGACGTCTCTTTCTCAGCTTTTCTCGCCACGTTATTGAACATCTATAAATTATTTTTGAGCAAAGAATTGCCAGTTTGGCGCCTGTTTTCTTTATTTCTCCGCTAGAAAGGGCCCTTTCACGGTGCGTTCATTTTTTAAATGCTTTGCGAATGTTCATTTTGAATCCAAAGTCATATTACACAGTTTAAACTACGCGCACGCAAGACTTCTTAGGCATGCGGACTGAGTTTTCATAGTTATTCGGTGGATCTATTCTAAGGCCTATCCTAAATCTATCCTGACGCTAGCGACTAGCACATGCTGCGCGCCCAAGTAAGTTGCAACACGACTGGTCGCAAATGGTCATTTTGGTCCCAAAGCTACGGATCTGGCTCACTCACTCACAACTTCATCTCCAGGTCGTGTGACTGCTGTTGTGAACCTTAGTACTACTCGCATGCGCAGGAAGAAAAGTACAAGCTTACTTTACGCTGAAATGGCTATGCGAGCAAAAGTTTATTCTATGGCGACGGGCATAAGCCGGACACATGTGTGAGCATCGGCCACCATGGATCGCCTTTTGGTCACCAGTAGCAAATCATCATGCCACTGTTGATAGTGAAGGCTCTGAGTGAGTGTTTACAGTGCTCTTTATATTATGTTAACAAGGTTTTGTTTTTTTCTTTTACACGAAAGTCGTAAAAATGCAGTGGCAAGAACGTCCCACGCCTTAAGCCATGCGGCCTGTGGGTGCCCACGAAACTTTAAAATGAGCCACACGAAAAAAAAAATTTCACATTCTCTTAACTCAAGCAAACGATGCTGAGGTGATGTCAAGGGGGAACTCTAGCACCTCGTGGTCATTATTATTATTTGTACCACATGCCGGTTTTTACCCGAAAATTTCTCAGTCTCATGAACAGTTCATCGATTTTGGCTTAAAAGCCCCAGATCTGACATTTCGGTAGAAAGCTCTGGAGTGAAGTCTACAATTCGTAAGGTCTATAAAATTCAATGAATAGGCGAAAAAACAGCCTTATCTGAATTTTTTCAGCGAATTATTTCTTGTTGGGAAAATTAAAAAAAAATTCAACCATCTTTCTGGTGTGGGAAATCATTTGTCTAGCGAGATCATGAAACTGCAAACATTATAAGTATTCACTCATGGACCAGAAACGTTGAGTCCAACGAAAAAGCATTGAAATAATTTTTAGTTAGGTGTTGTGAAAAGTAACTTAATGCACAATGCTTTAAAAAGCGAGCTTGCATAAAAAATGTTTTGCGAGTGAATGGAATCTTTTATTAGGCAGCGTAAAGTTGAATGGAAGATAACAATGCACACGTGTTAATTTTCTTTTACTACGCAATCATCAAAAAGGTGAAGTCCATCCCAGCTGATAGTGGTATCCCAAGAGTCCGAATTAATCCCTTACTGCAGTACAAGAATTCTCGCCATATAGTTATTCCATGCCGAAATAAACTGAATGAACAGTAGCTACCAAAGATGTCCAAGATTTGCTGCACGGGTGTTTTGTTTTCTGCTTTTATCATTTCATGGGTTTGATGTTACTATTCGAAATTATGTCATGTGTCCGAAATAAAGTAGTGGCAAGAGAGCGAGCAAAGCAAGTGACTTCGTCTGTTTTTTATTCTTACGGTCATCGTTTCCACACTTTCACATCATCAATATAGGAAGCAGGCGGTTGATAACAGGCCTCATTCAAATACATTGTCTCTTGGCAATATTCTGAGGGCTGTTCATGTTTATAAATAGCGCGTAGTGGCATGTATGAAACACGAATTGCATTTTTACGTATGAGACGTATGATAATGCAGGTTACATAACTCTTTTTCAGGTTCGAAGGTGCATAGCAGACAGCGTCATGTTCCCGGATGCCGATGAGGTAAGACAGTGGTTCAAATGAGAATGTATAAATCAAGCAGCAGCTGCTTCGGCCTGATCGTACACATTTATCACCACAAATATAGCGCTGTGGTATGTTTACCCATTCAATACGGTAATTTTTTAAACTCATACGTTAGCAATGTTCGCCAAGCTCATTCAAACTTGATTGCTAGATGCTCAAAATTATCTCACAAAATTGTCTAATCATACAGGCGTCATTGCAAATTGATATTTTGGCCGTTGCATCACTGCACCATTATTTTTATATTGATGGCGCATCACCAGGTGTATCATTAAAACCTAATGCCACAGAGGTGCTTTCGCACTTTGCAGGAGCAGCTTGACCTGGAGTCGAAGCGTGCGCTGTGTCTCCGTGAGGCACTGCCGGATACGCCTGAAGCTGACAGGGCCGTCGCATTTCGCCGAGCTGCCCAGGAGGCGATTGCACTCACGAAACGGCACACTGATCTGAGGCAGAAAGTAAGTATCCTTGAAGTACTGTCTTGCGAGTGGCTCGTAACATGGCTTACGTTTTCAGAGAGGTCGTACAAACAGGGCTACATTAGTCACAGAACTGAAGTGTAATGGGAAGTTGTTGCGTCATACGCTAGCATAGCGTACTCTTATGATGGCTAGTTACATGTAAATTAATAGATAGCTGAATCATAAGCGTCTTCTTAGTAACGAGGTGTAGAATTGTGTGCCACCGCGCTCGACAAAGATAACATTTTTCTTTTTTTCAAGTTGCCTCAAGGTTTTCAAGTTCGTCCTCTTAAAGTAAATATATCCTACTATAGCAAAAAACTAGTTTATTCTCTAGTTTCCCCCCACATTACGGCAGAATTATCCTATTTTTTCCGCTATTTATTTTTGTCAGTTCTCTTTTGTTTTCTTCTGCCAATATCCTAACCATCTCTTTCATACTTTTAATGCGGGCGTGTTTTCTCTTAAGCTCGAAACATTATGTGGGCCTGTGCCCAAATGTATACCGCGATGGATATATCCGCATTCACTCAGAATGTCGAGGCTCAAAGTTAAATCAGCCTCTGTCTATTAAACTTAATTTTGTTTCTATCCAAACGCCCCGTTGCAGTGGTAATAGTCTCATAATGTCAATATTTTTGTCTTTTTTGAAAGGCCGGGGAACGATTTTGTTGCACCGCTCCTTCTCAAACAATTTAGCATCAAGCACGTCATGGGGCGAAAAAAAATCCCATTGCTGATTGGCTGAATGCTCTCATTTTGAAGAATTCTGGACAGCGTTAGCGAGTTTTTGCAGGTGGCAGAACGAGCTCGCTGAGGCAATTGTACCAACATATACGTTTTTTTTTTCATTTTTGTTCGGTGAATGCAGTCAGCTGGGAAAACTTGTGGAAGACGTTGAACACGTCATTATTTTTTTCTTTATTCTCGTTGGTAAATGCATTATTTTCTACAATTTCCAACAATATAGATTGCCTGTGACCATCACAGCACACTTTGTTCTCAATGAACGTTTACTTTTTCCCCGTCATCTTATTCTTGTTTTTTTTCTCCTTAACCACCGTATTCACTCCGGTAAGTAATTGCGTCGAAGGCGATGACTAACTTAATTTCTTTATCTCTTTTTTACCATCAAATTAAGAAGTTGACTGCCTCAAGATTACCGCGTTTGACATTGTTAAAGGTACAATTCCAATCGATGATGTGCAATCACGTTATTTGAAAAACTTTCGTACTTCGTGTGAAAGCTGTAGCAAACAGCAGCAGCGCCGACTCCACACAAGACGTAAAGCTCATCTAGCAACGTTACTGGCATGCATATCTGTAAGACAGAATTGTGAATTTCTTAAACACATACGCACAAAGAAGCCTTCATGCAAAAGAATGTTCGATGTGCATTCCAGAAATAATATGCATAGGTGGGCTTATCGTGTCTGTTTTTGCGTTTAGTTTCCGTACCAGAAATTCTTCGGAAAATTCATTAGGTGATCGCACTAGAGTTTTGTACATTACAGTTCTTCCTCATGAATCTTGAAGTCCTTGTGTGTTGATTTTTATTGTTAGTTTATTACTATGTGCTGCGCTTTGAGCTGTTCATCAAATTGCAGGAATATTGCACTAAGTAATTACACGAATATTGAACTTCCCAATTAAAAGAATATCAGACTAAGAAATTATGGTCGTGTTCTATTCCAGTTAGAAACCTGCATGCATGAATACCTGCTGCATATTGAGGCAAGTGAACATTTCTACAATCTTTTGTCACAGCAAATTGTTCAATGTGTCCTTATCGTCATCGTTGCGTTGTTATCGTATAATGACAAACATTCTCACCCCGCGCATAGCCAGTTCGCACATACTGACGTGTCACAGAAGCTGCTGTTTTCAGGGTTGCCTATGGTTCAGTCTTCATAATAATTGTTGGGATTTAACAGCCCAACACTAGGATAAGATTATGATAGGGCTCTGGAATTTTCGACCGCCTGATGTTCTATAGCGTGCACCTAAAACTAAGTACACGGGAATCGAAAATTCTTGCCTCCGTCAAAAAAGCGGCCGCCATGGCCGAGATTCAGTCCCGCGACCTGCGGGTCAGCAGCTAAGTGCCTTATCCTCTAGGTCACCATGGCGGGTATGTTTGGTTTTCAAAAAAAAAAACAGTGACATTTACGCACCTCTTATATGGCCTTCAATGTGTCCAGTAAGCCTCGATTCACGATCTCAACCTAAAAGGCTCTTAGCCTTTTCGCATAAACGAGACTGTCTTTAGTGAGTGCAGAACGATCCTGTGTGGTGCACTAGTGTAGAAGCGAGCAAATAGGGGCTTGGACGTTCGGCATTTAAAGTGACCTTTAGATCATCGTGGTTTCTTTCCATGTGTTATTCGTGCTTTTCTTAATGTGATCTGGGAACTCTTTTTTATCTAACGTGACAAACCATGTGATATCATTGCTGCTTCATTTTTTATGACTTTTATAAATAAAAAAACATTTATTTCACGCTTTGCGCACGTCTACATTTCTCAATTTCTAAGCCAAAAATACATGACATATAGTGGCCAAGCTGCATTCAGAAACGCCTCCCATACTTTCCTAATGGTTCAGCATGGTTTCTTGAAAGGATTTTTTTTAATTTTCTTAAGTATGACAGAGATCGTTGCAATTGAGAAACATTTTATTCTGTTGTTGTCAATAGAGATAGAGATATTGAACCGACCTTATTGCAAAGCTTTTTATGTCGGTTCTGAGTGGCTTACATTGAAAATAAATATAAAAAGTCACGCGAAAAGGCGAATTTGCGTGTTCAGTATGCTCTGTGAGTCACTCTGCCTCAGTATGTCATACTCATATCGCAGAGCCCTTACGGTTGCTGGTTCCGCTGCTTTAGGTCAACTTCACCATCGCCATGCAGTTAATTCAGCGTATACGTATACAGTGGCCACTTCGATGGAAAGGCATTATCAATGCTGCATTGTTTACGAATTACAGTTCTTCCCCCGTTTCTTTTTCATTCCTTTATTTCGACATACCATTAACCTTCTGCATAATATTTACAGGAGTTGGAGCAAAAAAAAAGCACAAACAGCAACAACATCATAAGTAACAATAAAATTTGGGTGGAGCAGCGTTGCTTAACAAGTACAAATTAAGAAGAAGAAAACTACATGCATGAATAAACTGGTAGTGAAGGCATTATTAATTTTAAACAATCGTAAAAAAGGGTAAAGGAAAAGTGCACACATTAGTAACAGTTGATGTAAATAGAAATATTCGCAAAAAACCTAATACAAAGGGCCAATCAGAGAATTAAAATTAAAATGCAGTGCGTACTATGTTGCCCGGCTTAATATTAAATGCTATGTGCATTTTGCACCATTTCTATGAAGTAATCAACTGTACGCTGTTCAGCTGTAAGTCGGTCAATAGTATTCTATTGTCGAATGCATCTAGGAAAAAAAGACTATTAGCAAGTATTGTAGCTGCACAAGTATTCTTAGAGTGCGTGATCATATGAATCAAAGTGGAGATATAAAGCCCCGCGCGAAATATTATATTATGTTAAAGGGAAACTGAAGACGTTCTAAAATTCAATTAAACTTTGTCGTTAACCCACATTACTGTTGATGACGTAAACTTTTCCGCTGTTTTTTGCAACGAGAGATTTATAATGTTCGAAAAACGATCTTGTCTTGGTTCACCCTTGCGAGCGCGCTAAAAGTGTGTGAAATCTACATACTCTTCACTTCCTTTGGATGGAGCCGTGCTGCACACTGACGCATGATTCCCACCACTTGCTGACACGAAGTGCGAGAAACCTAATTATTTGACAAAGGCTCATGTAAGTATAATGATGCTTCAATTCTGAATACGGGTAACAATATTTGGAAGATTAACAAACAGCACAGCGCTATATACGTGAACGAGTATTTTGTACTATAGTCAAGCATGACCTTCGTGACTTATTCATGGCGTGGTGTTACCAAAAAGGTAATCGAGGAGGTGACACTTTAGAAGTGCTTCTGTTGCAGATAACGTGGTTTATCGAGGATGACGTCACCCCATTCGCTCAGCAATTTAAGTGTCCCTACAATCACAGCATGTTCTTTTTTTTTGTTCGAAAGGTGTTGTATCCGTGCACTTCAGAGAACTCGCATCGCTTTTCGGATTCAGCAAGAGTCAATTGGCCCTTACATGCTCCAAAGTACTTTTGAAGTGAGTCAGCTTCCCTTTAATGACGTAATCTTAGTGTTAACTTGACACCAGCGAATTCTTGAAACGCGGCCTACACAGCACCCAACCTGTCGGCCCAAGCAAACTACGTGTTTTGCCGTAACCTAATTGCAGACAGATAAAACAACAACGCATGTAACAAGTAAAATTCATCTATGAATACATGTACGCACTAGAATGTTCCGGTAAAATTATATAGTGTGTCACCAACTGGTTTGGTTTGCCGCTGGTTTGAGCATTCTTCAGCGAAATTGGTGTGCCAATAATTATTTATGGGGTTTGAAGCACCGATACCGCGAAAATATTATGAGGCACGTGGCAATGGAGGTCTCCGGGAAGTACGATCATCTAGAGTTAACGTATTTTTTTATGAAAGTACTAGGGACTCTAGCATTTCACCTCTATCGCAGGGTGAGATGATAAGCATCGCGGCATTCGCATCAGCAGCCGAGCCAATGATGGGCTTTCTTGCCAAATTTTGAGACGTCCGGAGAGCCTAAGATATTTACGGAGAATACTCCAGTTTCGCCAGAATATTTCAGTAATCCACTAGTATATAGTTACGAACTCGCATTTATAAATTATGTTGTTCGCCAGAGGTGCTTTTCTTTTGCGTGTTTCCCATTCACTTACGTTGAAACCAGCCAACGGGTGGGGGGGGGGGGGGGCACCGCGCTACGCTCACTTAACACAAAGCATTGGGTACGAACTCGTCAAAGCAAGAAATAAAGTACTGCAACAGAAAGTGGCCATGGGGTAACAGGTGCCATCTACTGATCTAACACATACTTTAGTTTTCCATTTTACATTCTTTATTATTTGTCATTTTGAAAGAGATTTCGCGCCCGCAAGAACGCTTCCGTCGTAGTCACTTAACTCGACATGTTTGGCTTACCAAAGAACCAGACCTGAATGATGAAGAAGTATGTTGTGTTTAGCGCAAACTTACCATTTTATGTTCGGAGAAGTTTCTTTGTCCATCTCTTTCCCCGTCTTACAACCGCGACTAGTGAATTGTTCTTTTCCGAAAACCTCATTCTTGACCACGGGCTCGTGAAAAGCAATTTTATGCGGTATAGACTTGATCAACGCTGGTTTATTGAATTCGTTTGACTTATTTGTGAAAATTAAATTTATGATATGACTAATGACCAGTACGTCCGAATTGCTGTTCATGCCCATCAAAGTAGATTCATATTATGCACAGCGCCCCCGATGCATCTAAAAAAATTACAAAACAGTTATTCTGCAATTAAATACAGCTGCTGGTCTTCAACCACACGAAACCACTATAGAGAAGCGTAGTGTTAATGTCGTACAAAAGCATGCCGCTGAGACATGCTACTCTCCGTTAGAGGCGTGGCCTGGTGATTCCATCGCTTGTTTCGTTTCTTATCACCCGCCATGGTGGTCTAGTGGCTAAGGAACTCGGCGGCTGACCCGCAGGTTGCGGGACTGAATCACGGCCGTGGCGGCCGCATTTTGACAGAGGGAAAAATTCTTGAGGACCGTGGGCTTAGATTTAGGTGAAAGTTATAAAACTCGAGATTATTGAAATTTCTAGAGCCCTGCACTACGGCGTCAATCATATTCATATAGAGGTATTGGGACGTTTTAACGTAGCGTCGCTGTGCCCAGCGTGCACGTGCGTCAACGCTTCATTGGAGTATATTGGGCCCTTCGTGATGTGCTAGCGGCAGTTTTGTAGCTCCACATATACCAAATTTGGTGTTACGGGACGTCGATGGATTACAAAATATATGACTGGTGGAAACACGATAATCCTGACACGCGTCTCATGTAAGAACACGACAACATACCATGCTCATAGCGTGCTCGCAGCCGTTTCGGTAGCTCCACGTATACTAAATTTGGTATCACGTGTTGTGAATAGATGACGAAGGTAAACGACACATTCAAACATGACAATCATGACACGGAAGCCGTGTATGGCGTACTTTACTTCCACCTCGTAACGTTATGCTGATTTTAAAGCGACATATCAACACTGCTCATTCGTGCTTCGCATATCATCGATTCCCCCTGTACCTGGGATCTAGTAATTTTTTTTCATGTAGCGACCTCGGCACTGCCTTGATGTAGCGTCACGCGAGCACGTCCTTTTTTTTCTTGCCACGCGAAATTTCTCAACCTCATCTAATGTAGCTTACGCTACCAAACAGCCAGGTACATTTCAGCACAAGATAACCTGAGGATCCCTGCCTTCCTTTTTTTCTCGTTTCTCTCTCTGAGGATCCTGAGGTTATTTGCTAAATTTCATCCTCTCCAACTACAATAAAAGGGTGCTAAACAAAGTGCCTCTTGTTCATGGTTAGTTGAACAGATGATTTACACTAAGATAGAGGAGTTAGAAGCTCCTAGAGCCCATAATTTTTTAAAACATTTTATGAGAATTACATGGACCACCTAGTACATAGGGTGACGTGGGATAATCCATAAGTTGTTTCACGCTGTTTCCCGACGTGCTTTCACCATCCTTGTGCTACTGCCTAAATTGTGGTAAACTAAAGTCCCACAAGTGTTTGCTTAGTTTCATCATTTCGCCAAGAGGAGATTTCCAAATGCGACGTACTTACACGAACACACAGATTATCGAATAGCAGTACAATTGAGCTCAGCGTCGCACTCAGTAGGAGGGCGGGAGAAAATCAAAGGGGATTATGACAGCATCCACATAAGAGCCACGTCTCGGAGCCCATGTTCATGTGTTCTACGAATGTCTTTTCCTATACTCCGTTTCCTGCATCAAGTGCAACGCTGTGAAGGCTAGCGAGAATTCTCACATTGAATGCGTTTGCACTAAGAACTAGTACAATATTTTTGCATCTGAAACATGATTTTTTTCTTCTTTCTACCTTGTGCTTAGGAGATAAAATGCCCCGTGATACGGCTTGTCTTGGTTCTTATTTATTGATGTTTTACTTGTTGCCAGCGCGACGCTCTGCAGGGGCGTTTGTGCTCGTCTCGCACGAGCGTTTACAACGATGAAAGTTATGCGCGACACGCGTGAAGTTACACATGTTTCTGGCCGAACGTCTTGCATTGCTTTTCCGGCCCTGCACCTGATTTATGAAAAGGAGTACAGGCTCATCTGTCGGCATAGGCGTGTACATGAGGGGGACGTGGCGGGCGCACACCTACTTGTCCCCTAAACGTCGGGTGCGCAAAGTCTGTCCCGTACTATAATGCTCAAAATGTGCACCCATACAATGCATTCATAGTAAGTGGCGCTCCTCTAACCATTGACTCACCTTCGAAGGGGAACCCTCCACACGTGTATGTCCGCCAGACGACGCCAGTGATGCTAAGATTATCAATGACCAGCTACGTAGCAGCCTTGGGTCACTCGAGGGTGGTTATAAAGTAAGATATCTGGTGTGAACATGCAGTGGTTGCATAATGTATACTTATTTGATAATTTTTCTAATTGTATAGATTATCGAGCTCGTGTAGCGTAAAATGTGCACGTATTTAAACTTTTACATTCTGTCTAAAATTTATTTCTTTTCTGCTATATCAGTTGCCATTCATTGAAAAAAGCAAAATAAACTTCAATCGCTGATTTTTCAATGAACGATGAACACTCAAAAAAATAAAGCTGATGTATTACAATTATTCAAGTGTAAATATTACACTGGTAGATACATGTGACAACGAGAATACACTGTCGAAAAATCACACGTTGCAATACTTCTGTCTTTCTTCTTCCTAAAGTGTCATATGGTTTTATTGAAAAAGTGTCGTTGTAGAGTATTATGTCTGCGGAAATGACGTGACGTCTCAGGAGGGGGCCGATCGGTAAATATATGGAGCGCTTTTGAGAAGAAGTTCAATACGAAATGGTTGTTTTATTTTTCATACTCTTTTTTTTCTAGCAAGCACGAGCATGCTGGCACTTGTGGTGAAATAGGAACGCATAACTTTTCTGGGAGCGAAGCAGTTACAGAGTCCAGTTTTGTTTCATGCTTCTGCCATATCAGCAGGAATACACCTATTTGTTCCAGAAAGTTGTGGGTTTTCTTTATATTGATTTACAGGCACCGTTGACAAGCTTGCCATTTAGGTTGCCACAACAGTTTTTCAAAAAAAAATGGGCATATCGTGCTTACCTTAATACCCGACGTTATGCGAAGCATGCGTAGGGAAGGTGACAATATTGCAGTTTTTATATCCTGACACGTCATGAAACGGCGCTAAATATATATACAAATCTTGCACGCACAGACACACGTTCCAGATGTTTGTATAACTTTTTTTGCACTTGCGTGATGATGTCAACAGGGAACATGCATAAGCAACACCAGAAGCGATAAGATGGTGCTCGCGAGGATATTACCCCTGAACGCGCTTACATAAAACGACTTCAGCGCATGGCACCTAACTACAGTTGTTGTTAACTCGACAACATTACTCTATCGTAGGATTACACATGCAATCATGATACAATTGGATAGCCAGCACGGCAACCACAGTTAACGTTTCACGAACATTAGGGTCAATTTAAAAAGTTGTTCTGAGACCTGATTGATTTGTGGGGTTTAACGTCCAAAAACCACAATATGATTATGAGAGACGCCGTAGTGGAGGGCTCTGGAAATTTCGACCACCTGCGGTTCTTTAACATGCACCCAAATCTGAGCACACGGGTGTTCTGAGACCTGGCGTGGCTTTGTGGCAGAATGCTGGATTGCCATGTATAATGCTTGTGCTCGAATTCTGCTGAGACCTTGACATTATTTTTTTGAATTGGTCGGATCAACGTTGCCCCTGTAGAGTTTTTCTTACCGCTCACGTGTTGAAACTAACCCCATGTGCCCTTGTCTTTGCTGGGTAGATTCAAAGTGTCGATCACCTGACACATACCCGCATTCCAGCGGCACATACCCGGCCGCAGGTTTGTGCCACTCTCTAGCGGAAGGTGTTTGACGGTGTACGTGACGGGATTATGAAAGCAATAATGTCTTGACTATCGCGTCCTATTCATAAAATTATGTTATCTTCCTATAGTAATTTTGGTTCACGTGATCACGAGAGCACCCAGACGTAAGCGGCTAGATAGATAGATAGATAGATAGATAGATAGATAGATAGATAGATAGATAGATAGATAGATAGATAGATAGATAGATAGATAGATAGATAGATAGATAGATAGATAGACAGACAGACAGACAGACAGACAGATAGATAGATAGATAGATAGATAGATAGATAGATAGATAGATAGATAGATAGATAGATAGATAGATAGATAGATAGATAGATAGATAGATAGATAGATAGATAGATAGATAGATAGATAGATAGATAGATAGATAGATAGATAGATAGATAGATAGATAGATAGATAGATAGATAGATAGATAGATAGATAGATAGATAGATAGATAGATAGATAGATAGACAGACAGATAGATAGATAGATAGATAGATAGATAGATAGATAGATAGATGGATAGATAGATAGACAGACAGATAGATAGATAGATGGATAGATAGATGGGTAGATAGATAGATAGATAGATAGATAGATAAGATAGATAGATAGATAGATAGATAGATAGATAGATAGATAGATAGATAGATAGATAGATAGATAGATAGATAGATAGATAGATAGATAGATAGATAGATAGATAGATAGATAGATAGATAGATAGATAGACGCCAAGGGTGTTTGCAGTACGCAAAGAAAGCTTCGCATCGAAAATGTTGGTCAGTGCTACAGTACATGTATCAGCAAGATTTTTTTTTTCATGAGGCCATTCTCATGGCGTTGAAGTCAGTTCATTCATCGTAGACCATACAGCCTTACTCTGAAATTCTCGGCAATTGAAAGATTTGGAAACGTCCACCGAAAATTCGAATGTAGAAGTGCGATCTGTGTGACAATAATGCTGCGTATCAGTGTGCCAGTTTCTTGAAGTGGTGAAGGGACAAGAGGATGTACCAGAGTGGACTTCTAAGTATCGAACCATTGGTACAAATGCCAAAGTGTTGACCAATAGTCAGCTCAGAGCTGACGGTTCTTCATTGTATTTTGGTACTTTTGCATTTTGTCGAGTTTGTGAAATCAGAGCTGTCTTCTTATGCAAGGCAAGAAAGAAAAAAAAATTGCCCGCAGCTTCCCTCGGGGGAACACTGAGGAGGATGCGGAAGCATGTAATTGGTTAACGGGTGTTAAATTGCGACTTAGTTGGGTCGATGGCTAAATTGGTTAACGTGGTTGTGAAATGGGGTGTTAAATGAGTGAACACGTACGGCACGTATGCGAAAAGGCGGTGTTTTATTTATTGCGACGAACTTTGAGGACGATGGCTTTGTGGTCGGTAAAGTAAAGAGTGAGTGGATCGGGTTGCATCGGTCGTAGGTCGAAATTTGCAAAGACGTGGTCGATGCAGGTTCCGCGAATGGTGGTCGGCTGGTGGTGTTTGCAGTCGTCGTGCGTTGCGCGTTTCAGCGAGTGTCGCGACGCCATGTATTCGACTATCCAATCGTCCTTGATGACGTCGACGTTGAAGTCGCCAACTAGCATGAACGGTCGATGTTGCGGTTGTTGTTTTCTGTAATCTTGCACGGCCTCGTCGACGTACTTTTCTACGGCGGCACGAGAGAGGTTTGGCGCGAGGTACATCGTCATGACGTCGACGCCACAGACGGTAGCAACGCAGTGCTCGCCGTTGGCGCGTTGTTGAACGCCGGGCTGTAGTCGGAGGTCAATGAAGGAGTCGTCGTCGTTGTCGACGTCACGCTTGACGTAAATTCCCACACCGCCCGCAGGTCGTTGGAACCCGTGCGTGCGCGCGACCGAAGCGTATCCCGCAACGTCGACGTCATTGGCGTTCCACGTCTCGGTGAAGCAAAGCACGTCCACTCTGCGTAGTACACAGATGGTGGGCGACGGCGCGACGGCGCATGCGCGCGCGTCAGCTGTCGAATGTTCGAGAAGCGGTGCGGACGGCGCACTACAAGGCGCGAGTATAAGATGCTTCCGCATCTAAAAACATCGTGTCCCCTTTGAAGCGGCACTACATACATATTTGCACGGCATGTCAGCGTCCTCCTTTTCACAATTTTGAGCCTAGGCATGAAAAACTCAAAATAATGCGCAAAACACTAGCAGCTGAACCACGAAGGTGTGCACATTACTAAAGACACGGCGGGGAAAGCTGGTTCTGCGAACGCGTTAGGAACGCGCACTTTTGCGGCGTACCGAAACCACTTGCCACTTAATGACATCGCCCCACCTGCTGACGTGGGGCGAGTGGAAAGAATTCATTACTCAGCTGTCTTTTAAATGCGAAGCATTTCTTAGCGAACTTCAGCGACTATGAGCGTATCTAGCTATCTATCTAGCCGCCTACGAATTTTAGCTCTCCTGGCCGTTCCAATAACAATATCGATACCAAACTTGGCAGCGCATATAATGACTAAACGAAGAACATATCTGACTAGTCATGACATGAAAATCCTGACATGTATGTCATGAATGTCACGATCTACATTTCATGGTCCTGCAGCTCTTGCGGAGGTTTTGTTCACATGGCATGGTACAAAACTGGTATGGTATGACATGATTCCATGGAGAACACAAGCAACAGACCCTAACATGAAAATCATGACATGTGTGTCTTGTATCAACATGACTACATGCCACGCTCCTGATGCGCTCGTGGCCGTTTCACTAGCGTCACATATGCCAAATGTGGTATTACGGTTCGTGAACGGGTGACGAAAGTATGCGACTGGTGCAAACATGATAATCATTAGATGCGTGTTATGTAACAACATGACTACATACCACGCTCATGAGGCACTGGCGGCAGTTTCACAAGCTTCACTTATACCAAATTTGGTGTTACGGGACGTGAATGGATGACGAAGGTATGATACTGGTGCAAACCTGATAAACATGAGATGCGTGTCATGTAACAACATGACTACATCCTATACTCATGATGCGCTCGCCACCATTTTGCTAGCTTCACATATACAAACTTGGTATTACGCGACGCGAATGGACGACATAGGTAAATGACACATCCAAAGATGATAATCACTACATGTGTGTCATGTAACACACTCATGATGCGCTCGCGGCCGTTTCGCTAGCTCCACATATACCAAATATGGTATTACATGATGTCAATGAATGACAAAGGTATGTGACTGGTGCAAACATGATAATCTAGAGATGCATGTCATGTGAGAATAAGACTACATGCCACAGCCAAGAGGCTGATACATTCCAACGTGAGGTGGTGCGCGTGCTCGCCGTCGTTCATTTAGTCGCCTCACGCCAGCGTTACGATACCAGGCGCCGGCTTTGCCATATACCCGCAGGCGTGCGCCGCACTGCGTTTCTTTGACGCATGCGCGTTTCAGCGCGTCCACCGACCCTCCGTCACGAAAAGAGGGAGGCGCAGTGTTGTCTGGGTAACGCAGCGGGGCGAATTCCGCGCTGGTCACGCCTGGCGACAGACTATACATTTCTCGCGTTTTGCTAACGTAGCGTTGCTGTGCCAACGTAGGTTCGTGTCAACGCTACATCGGAGTATATTGGGTCCTTCATGATGCGCTCGCAGCTGTTTCGCTAGCTTGACATATACCAATTTTGTTGTTACGTGACATCAATGGCTGAAGAAATATATTACTGGTGCAAACATGATAATCCTTACACGCGTGTCATGTAAGAACATGACAGCATACCACACTTATGGCATGCTCGCGGCCGTTTCGCTTGCTCATGTATACTAAATTTGGCACCATGTGACGTGAATAGATGACGAATGTAAACTACACATCCAAACATGTTAATCATGACACGGAAGTCATGTACGGCATCATTTACCTTCACCTCGTAAAGTTGTTCTGATTTTAAAGTGACATATCAACCATTATTATTCGTGCTTCGCATATCATTGATTCCCACTGTCGTGGGATCTGCCAATTTTTCTTTAACGGTTGGTGTTTGTTACTTGTGGTGAATATACTTACCTTGTGAGCCAAACTATGAAGCCTGGGGATATAATTCACACCTGTTTTACCCGATTCATCATGTTTAATACCGCCACGTTTGGCAAACGTTTGAACTCAAATAAAACGTACAACTTGATTTTTTATTTAATATATAGAGCTACCACCAAAAAGCACCTTTGAAATTTATGATTTATTAAAAATATTTAGTTTGAGGCACTGAGTGATCAAGTTAGTAAGCACAAATAGATACAAAACACAATATGCATCTAATAATGTGCAATGCTCGTTGTTAGGGAGCGTCTAAAAGAAGAAAAAAAAGACGAGTTACTGCTGAACTGGCCAGAAAAAAAAATTGCTAGATTTAGTGCTGTCTTGTAGGTTCCCTAATAAAGATATAAGAATTTTTTCTTCAAGTAATCACAGAAAGGGGCCTGCTGCTTCATTATATAGAAGTTCAGAGAATCAACTTGTATAGTTTTGTCGTTGCATTGGTAATACGTGACCAAGTACAGCCATAAAGTGCCCCATCGACGCAATAATAATTCATCAAGTTTTCACCAGAGCACTAAGTGACTTTGCATGAAAAATAAGTCTAATGTAGTCTGCATAGCCACTACTTATTATGATTCTGCTATGTAAAGAAAAAAGATATTTCTACACAAACTTTCATTATTTTGAACGTTTTTATTGAAATGTATATAAATTACTAATTAGTGTATGTGCAATATATTTTCATTGAAACCCTTTATCGCACTTTGTCTAAAGGCACAGTAAATTCCGCTTTGTTACGTTGACTAGTTTCGCTGTATCGCAGTACAACAGAGGCTCGTACAGCGAAAATGCTTTTGTTATTCCCACTATTTTATTGCTACTAGGTAACGCTTCCGACGAGACATTAAAATGAGATGTAATGGAAAAGAGGTAATAATTAGCTTTTCGAAGTAGCCCAATTTAGTTTTTTTTCTGAAGCGCAGCGAGCCCAGTGCATCCGCAAACAATGCGTAAAAGGCGAAGTGGTTGTGGTTGGAGTGGGACCACCACATTAGGCATGCCCCATTCACCATTACCAAAGGCGAGAGAACGCCAGCGTAGTGCCCGTGAAGGCAGTCGGCAGTCACAGGAGAGGCTATCTACGCATTCTGTGAGTTAGTTCAGCTTTGTAATGGCACACGATTGAACAACACATTAGCAGATAAATAAGTTACAGATTTTATGCACGAAGCCACCACGCAAAACTGAGTGATGCTTCGTTGACCCAGAAATGCGCCGAACTAAACGCAAGCCCTGATATCAGATTGCCTGCATATGCCCCCCATTTATGACACTCGACTTGCAAACGGCGCAATAAACCATTTCGCCTAGTGTCAGAATAAGCGTAAAGTTATAGTTAACTGACCTATATCAAATTACGACTATTTGAAAACTTACATATTTAGTTCTTCATTTTGGGTATTTATTCCCTGCCCACGCACTCGCGCTTCAATCATCGGTGGTCGTTGATGCCTGTGGCAATAAGTTTTCGGCACGTTTAATTCTGTTTCGAGACCAGTATAATTTGACCATGGATAGTGTTCAAAGGCTGCGTGACCACTGATTACCTCTTTTTTTTTTTTCGCAGGAGCAGCGCGAGTACCGCCAAATGCTGCCCGACTGCCAGAGAAAGTTGTTCCCTGAACTCGACTCGCAGCAGGTGCAAGAGAAGCTTAACACCGCGCTCGCTAAGGGGGACCTCAGCCTCTACGTTCAGGTAATTTCCTCCATTGCACACACAGGGGCATTTCTGGGAGGATTGTCCTGATGTGTACCTTCAGGTGATAGGATTATGATGCAGGTTGTAGTAGCGGGATTAGGCGTGCGCACTAAAGACATGGTGCCCCCCCCCCCTCCCTCTAGTCACGCAAGGTGAAGAGGTGCGCGAAATCTGTTCATACAGTGATTTGGTAAGCGAAGTGGTGGGTTGGGGGGGGGGGAATACCACGAGCCTTCTCATAGCCTCCCTTAATGCTGGACCCTCCAAACACCTATGCAGGAAGGCACCGAGAAATACAACCATCCGTTGCGCTTTGCGATGCATTGACATCGCCCAGTACGTGGACGTCAAGCATTTCCTCTTTATCAAAATGTGACTGCCACGCGTGGAATCAAACCAGCGACTTTCGGTTCACCGACCGACCGCCGTAACCACTTCCTCCACGCGGCTGACGTTCAAGTGCTAATGAGTCGCGGGAAATGAACAATTGCGCATGTGTGCGCGTCACCTTTGACGTCAGCTAATTGTGTTACGGGGTTATCAGCCAATGTTGGCGACACTGTTTTGGAAGGTTAGAGCTATATAGGTAGTGCTATATTGTTTTAAATGCGAAAACGTGTCAGCATTGTTGTTGCTAAACAGCTGCTCCTCACGATTAAGCGAAGTAACAAAATAAAATTATCTTCATTTGGCGCAGAGCACTACTCGATTGCTATAGCCACCATAGGAACGTATGATTCTTCTGGAGCAACCTTACTATTGTCCAACATTTCATTGGAAGCTATCTGTCCTTCCAGTACTTTGGCCCAATTGATTATCGGCAGGGATGTAACCAAGTTGTCGGTTACCTGCATCGGAAATATTGTATACAAGCAGCTCGCACTGTCACCATGCACTATGACTCTGGCAGTAGAGATGCTAAAAACGGGGAGAAACGCAAAGCTCTATGGCGTAGGTTACCGGCCCACTAGTGAAGCCAGCTTGAGGACCAGTAACCGTATACGTATAATGGCGAAATTACTACACTGGAGAAAATATAGGTAGACAGGATGCTTACGTTATCGCGGCCAGCCAATGGCCGTTCAATGCTGGCCACTAGCCATACAGCCCACTCTGCCGACTTTCGTCATGGTAGACAGGCCCTCTCCTTTACACAATCATCTTTCCACATATTAGAGAGTTTTGTAATTGCGTGCGCAAAGCATTGTGCTGTCCTTTCGCTCCACTGCAGATGCGTCGTACGTTAGCTTCATGCGGGCACCCGCTAAGTCTACCGCAACTAACGCTAAATTAGCGTACTCTATTCGACAACTTTCTATTCCTTAAACAGAGAAGTAAGGTGTTTCTTGTTTTTGTTTTTTTACAACACAGGACTTAGTCAGAACACGGACTGTAATCTCTCTTTGATGTTGGCAGCGTTGGGCAAATTGTAACGTGGTTATGGGAAGAAAGGCTTCAGGAATGCCGAATGTCAGCCGATTATTTGTTGGTCTATCACTGCAGTTGGTAACAACAGTAAAGGCAAGCTACAATAAAGAGTTTTGAGCCAACTCTGCAATTTTGTTGTGGCGGCAGGGCAGACTTCCATTGGAATAAAAAAATTCCATGTTTTACAGCATATTGCATGTGTCCATATTGATAAAATTTCCCAGCGAACTTTAATTATACATTGTTTGGCTGTTTCAGGTTCACACGTGTGTCTATCTCGAAACGGCCAAAGGACAGGTAAGAGGTGCTCGTGCTGCATTGCTCGTCTGGAAATAGACGGATCATGCCGAAGCAGCACATGCTGTTATTCTTTAGTTCACTGGTGCCACAACTACAGCACATATTTGTTTGTCTAAACGCCATACACCTCGCTTTGTTGACCTCATTTAGTGGGAGCTACAGAACTTCCACGTGGTACAATCGTGCGCTCAGCAGGTATACGACAACACCACTAATGAAGCCATGAGGACCCAGCTGCTGTCCGAATACGAGAAGTAC
The DNA here is from genome assembly GCA_013436015.1 of Rhipicephalus annulatus. Lineage (NCBI taxonomy): Eukaryota > Metazoa > Arthropoda > Arachnida > Ixodida > Ixodidae > Rhipicephalus > Rhipicephalus annulatus. The sequence continues at coordinate 24,179 of WOVY01007439.1, forward strand.
ATGGACAATGCGACCATAGAAAAGGCAAGTTGCAACACATCATAGCGTATTTTTTGCTTTCTGTAGAAATACAGAAACTTTACGACCTAAAGATTCTTCCTTTTTTTCGTAGCAGTAGCATTGCTTAATGTGTTCAATAGACTGTAGAGCGTGTTTCTTAAAAATGAGTTTGCAGCCGTGAACCCATAATGTCAATAATTGTAATCAAAATTTAATTACTTTTTTATTGCGTGCAGGAGTATGAAGTTTACCAACTGTCTCGGTATAACTTTTACTACTTCGTCTTATGCAGAAATTTCTCCTAAAACCAATCTTAACCATCTGTACAATCAAGTTGCAACAATCACCGCGTGATAAAGAAAGACGGGGCGTGATATTCCGTTGCATGACACCGGACGTCCCGTTCACGGTGCGCTAACTGAAAGCCTCATCGGTTGATCTGTTATTCTGAAGAAACTCTTTTCTTACGTGTCAAAATAGATAAAATAACCAGCAGAAAACGTAATGCAGCTGTTTCCACCATTGCTTAAAATGTTCTGTCTTTCAACTTGGTGTGGCGTCATTGTTTAAATTATGTCATGTTATACAAGGCTCGCAACGTACATTAGCTAGCGTTGGCTACTTTTGTAATTAAAACTCAATGGTGTTATTGTTTCAATTTGGGGTCGGCAATACCCACTGTGATTCTCGGCCGCCTGTGCGTGTTCAAAAACTTTCTTTTCGAACTTTTTACTTCAGAGAGTCTCTAGAGCCGCCCACTCTTATTTCGATGGTGTGCTACTGCTATTCATTTCTTTCTCACAGCTTCTGTGTTCTGGGGGCCACGCAAAAAACGTGTGTGAGACACAGGAAAACGTTTCGTTACAGGGCTCGTTGAGATCACGTCAGAAAAAGAGGCCTCATTCATGTTGTTGTTGTTGTTGTTGTTGTTGTTGTTGTTGTTGTTGTTGTTGTTGTTGTTGTTGTTGTTGTTGTTGTTGTTGTTGTTGTTGCTCCTGAAGTTTCGCTAATAGTGTTCTACAACCATCTTGCCTCCAACATCCGCTCACCCGGGCTTAATTCGCCGTTTGTACACAGTTTATTTAGATTAGTCATTAGGCGCTGCCATGGTGGTCTAGTGGCTAAGGTACTCGGCTGCCGACCCGCAGGTCGCGGGATCAAATTCCGGCTGCGGCTGCTGCATTTTCGATGGAAGTGAAAAGGGTGTAGATCCGTGTGCTCAGATTTGTGTACGGGTAAACAACCCCATGTGGTCGAACTTTCTGGAGCCATTCCACAGCGTCTTCCATATTGCCACCTTGGCACTTGGTAAGATTCTCTGTTGCTCAGACCTCAATAAACATTTCTAGACCCCTGGAGCGACGCGGCAATACCATAAGGTAGTTTTGGGACGTAATGCCACAGCAATCAATACCACTATATTAGGCATTAGAAAATAGCTACCACCCCCGCCGCGGCAGTCTAGTGGCTAAGGTACTCAGCGGCTGACCCGCAGGTCGCGGGTTCGAATCCTGGCTGCGGCAGTTACACTTCCGATGGAGGCGTAAATGTTTTAGGCCCGTGTGCTCAAATTTGGGTGCACGTTAAAGAACCCTAGGGGATCAAAATTTCTGGAGCCCTCTACTACGGCGTATCTCATAATCATATGGTGGTTTTGGGACGTTAAACCCCACATATCAATCAGAAAACAGCTACCAAGATGTTAACTTCAAAACTAACTAAACTGTCTTAGCAATTTTTTGTTGACTATATGTATTTAAGAATTATACTTATATTGAACAACCACGTGATAATGCTCCGGATTATTAATTCTGCATCAAACTCTATTGCCCAACTTTTTTTCTCAGATCCTCGCATGTCACGCCAGGCGCCTCTACCCCGACGTGAAAAAGGTATGCAGCTTATGGCTTTCCCTGACACGTAGGCTTTGGCGTCGCACATACGACTTTCACTGCGTGAAGATAATCTGGTACTTATTGTCGTTCTATAGTACATATGACTAGATGGACCCACCTGAAGAGGATAGTAGGATTATGCATTTGGTTACTTTACTTAACTCTTACTGCAGAATTCTGGTTTCCTTTTAAAGTAAATCTAAATGAGTAAAAGTGTTCAGATACCAAACAACAGTGAACCAGCCCAAACTCCACCGCGGACGAGATAAGCGAGACTGGAGCCACTACTCAAACTAGATGATCTTGTCAACCTTTCATTTTCACGTGGCTCGGCACAAAGGTAATGACTAGTTACCAGTATTCTCAATATGTATGAAATGTTTACTGTTTAAATAAATGTTTAATGAGATAATATGTAAAAATTTAGGCCCGTGTTGTTGCAGTCACAGCTACACAGGACATAAATCATACGGATTGCCACTTTTACGTTTTAACTCAAGTGTACTGATTATGACGTAGAAATAAACAATTAAGCTTGACAAAAAAAAGACAACTTATCATCGGAGAAGATTCCACCAATGACTGACTTCCAAATGATGCGTCAATTTATTAACTTGTTAGATGTTTAGGCAATTTATTGTATCCCGCTTTCTTCGTGTCACTTGAGAGGTTCTCATCAAATTCCACGTTTAAATATTTCTCTTGCACGCATAAGTTACCCGGCACCAAATCTTGCAGATTGAGAGTGGAGAAATGACCGTGATATGCCGCTCGCCTGCGCTGCCCGGCCACGGAAGCAAAAAGTTCCAGGACACTGAGGCTCTACGTATGCGCAACGTGGTGGCTCGACAGGTGCGATTTATACTGTGGTTATGAAGTGTCAAAAAACGAGGTAATTTTAAATAGGACATATCGGGTTGTACGAAACAGTGTCACGGTGAGAAAGTGCAATAACTTCTCCAGCTTTCGGCACACTCCTGTTTAGAGCCTCCTGACTCGGCTAGTAGAACCTCCAGTTTCATATAGTCTCTCCCTTTTTGGACCACAATGAAGTTCTTACAGACTTAATATACTACGCTGGTATGTAGATGGTAACTGTAGGCAATGACGATACTGAATTTCTGCACATGACTACCATCCGAAGGCCTGACCAATTGTATTTATTAATGCGCTGGTGTCAAAAAATCAAGCCAAAGAGGATAACAAAAACAAAATGAATAGATAAATTCAAGGAGTACAGCACACGAAAAAAAAAATGAAATGCTTGGTGAAGCAGTGTAGTCATGATAATTAGTATACGTGAACGCTATTTATTGAGTTACAACTACTAGTTTTAAGAAACGGTAAGACACTGCAGCAAGGCCTAACAAAGGGCATAATTATATAGGTGTGCACTCGCTTTTCATTTCTGTCTGTAACAGAAATAAGGGGTACTTAGTAACTTTCAAACGGCGAGTGTCACAACACTTACTGCCTGTGTAACTGAAGGTAGTAGCTGCCGAATCGCTCACCTTACTGCCGTGACACAGCCTACAGTTACTACCTACAGAGAAGTAAAAATGCATATCTGGTAAACGTAGTACTCTGGCAACCTGAAATAAAAGTGAGAGCGTCTGGTATTGTTTGTTCACGTAATTACAATGGCCTCCTCTACCATACTCTTTTTTTTTGACGATCTTACGATCTCTTACGCATGCTTCAGGATGAAAAAGCGGCAAATCAGTAAGTTTATATTTGAATGGCGTAGTGCAAACTTACAAACGATAAAAACCAATGATAGACAGCAATGAAAGCAAGGAGGTGCAGAAAAAAAAAGAATTGACAGAAATACAAGGAAGGAGATGTAGAGAGAAAGAAAGGTTTTTACTTGAAATACACGCACTAAGTCATTCAAGTAACGATACGCTACTTGGCCCAAGATAGCGTATTGCCCCAATTACTCTTTGCTTTTCCACACTTCTACAAGGTCTTGCGTATGTATTGTAGGCACATTTATCAAAATAACAGTGCGTAATTATACCTTTTATAAATCTTTGATTAAGAATACCGGGAAGACTTTTATTTCTCTTGACAGGCGCATAAGACCGTGTTTTCATTTGTGCTAGCTTTATCCTATATAATGTCAGCCTTGGAAAAAATTGGGACACACGTTAGCAGAAAGATAGTGCCGTATGCCGGGTATCGCCGTGAGGTATCTTATGCATATCAACTCGCGATTAATTGCTCGCACCGGCACGTCTTTTACCTTGTTCTATTGTACAATACAGCTGTTGTGGTAGATAATGAAAATCGAGTTAGAAAAAAAGAAGGTCAATAAATGAAGTAAAAGTATTTGTTTCTAACGACGCATGTTCCATGCCTTCGTTCTTAAATTCGTGACAATGAAGTAATAGCTATTTCTAAAAAAGTATTGTTAAGTTATCTTGTAGTGGAAATTTAGCAGATATACAAGGATAATTTTCATTACATATTTAAATGACTAATAGCATCCTGACAATCATGTTTATTCTTATCATTATTCTAGGTTGGAGAGTGCATTCGCCGACGCTCCACAGTGACTGAGGTAAGAGCAAAGTTTGCTTATGTAAGGACTTTCAATAGCTATAAAAAAAGTAGCCAGGTGCTCTTATTGATTTATGTAAAGCCAAAACCACTGATCTGATCTTTATAGGCGAAGCTGCTCTTTGATTAGCCTGGGTAACGCTGTCTTTCCGTGCGCCTGTACAAACACGCCAAAACGCGCTCCCCTAGCCGCAGGTGTTAGATCGCAACGTCACGATTCTCACGCTGTACCTCGCGTCCAAGCTGTCAAAGTAACAGGTTCAGTGCTCTCTAGAAGAGACGCTGACTCATTGCGGTGCGCCGTGTCAACGAGCGCCTTCTATGGTCGCGGGAGACTTCAACGTTGACGCCAGCGGAGGAAGAAGATAATGGCTTGTCAAGTGCATTCGTGACGTGCTCTCGCTGAATTGCGTGTCGGCGGAACGGAAACTACCCCCCACTATGAAGGAAACGTGCATTGATCTGGCCTTTACCATCTTCAACGTCGAATGTCTGCAGGAACCTCTCAACGTACACTTCGCCGATCACAAGACAGTGGTAGTCAAAGTGAAATGCGGGCCAGCTCCAGACCAGCGCCCATTTCCACTTTGAAGAAAAGATCAAGACCAATGCCAGCCATCCCTTCTAATACATTTTCCAGCAGTCACCACAATACCCCGCATTACCACAGTTCAACCCATATGACGCCACCCGTGCACAACGCTGCCTGCTTCGCATCTCATCAGGGTTCTTTCTGTTCGGGAAGATGCTGTCAATGTTTTTTTTTTCTCGCGGATATATATTTTACGTACGTTTGCTCAACTTATCATGATGTCGCATAACCTAATCAAGTAATGTTAAGCTCTACGAAGGTCGTTTACAAAAATCATTCCACTTTTCTTGAAATAAAACAAAACAGACTGCGATGGTTTATTTTTACTGTTGTCGTTATAATATAACCATATACAAAAGGAGGCATTCTAATTATATGAATAAATGTAAGCCTAGAAGCGAAGAAACATAAGTTTACCATGCGAAGCACTTGTAGGGTTAATCTCAAATATCATTATTCAATAGACGGAATTTCATTTTTTTTTTGGCAGCTTCACGCGTTCCTTTTTAGTTCTCACTCCAGTTTCGTGCACAAAGTCTTGTAGAAGAGCGCAATCAGAGCATAATCTCATTGGTGAAGTGCTGCCAAGAAATACTACAACACTTTCTTTAATGTGCTCATGTCCCTGGCAGTCAAAAACAGACAAAAAATAAAACTTTTTTTATCAGGTGTTCTCTCATAAAATATGGCCACGCTGTTCCATTGTTAGCGCCAGTTCCTTTGGATTTTCATAATGGAACTATAAATTGTTTATATTGCATTCTATCTTCAGGAAAGTTTCAAAACCGTCAACCAGCTAAATTTTTTATGTCACTATTTTCTGAATAGATGTCACTGTGACCAGTGTTGCCATTCTAGCTATTTCAAGACTGCATCTGATGACTTTTTAGATGACGGCAATCACTTTTGCTTGCGGCTGACTTCTTTTGTGATGACATAAATTGATACGAAGTCATGTATCATTTAATAATTTTGAAGAATTTGCTTCAGCAATTTAATGCATATATTTCGTGCATCATCGTTGAACGTTTGAAAGTGAGCTACTCAATTGGGTTTTTGGGGTTGCGTGCTTTTGTAACTACACTGATAGGGTGGTAGTGCTTCCTCATATTTGATTGATGAGCGGAGGTGGTGTTACATTAACCAGTTCCAGTAATCGTGGCTATGCACCAAAGCCGCTCACACTTTTTTTCAATTTTTTTTACAGTGAAAACATTTATGAAATAAGAACACGGGTTGCATGTGCGCAGTATCGGCCCGCTGCCGCTGCCGATGTCCGTAAACACTATCATATGAAAAAGAAAAAAAAATTCTGTAAATAAAAACAACACCAACGACAAAATGCTATTCGAACCTGGGTTCCCTGCGTGCCAACCCAGTATTATACCACTGAGCCATTCCGATTTTTTTTTCTTTATTTCCGGTAAACTTCACAAACGGGTTGCTACGCTTAATATATCACAATTCACAACGAACAATACAAAAAAGTTGAAAATAACTAAGCCCGTCAAGCATTACTATAACACATCACATTCTAGAATTCCTTCATGGTCAGTAGGGCTTCTACCCTTTCTACCCATAAAGGTGCACATTCGTCTGTTCTTACTACCTCGAGAAATCTTAAGATGCTTTCTTTAAAATACTCTCTTGCTGGTCTTCTGTCTGGGTCACAATGAAATCCAGCCATTCTAGAGCACCATATACTGTGCAAGGCAGTCATCATAATAAAATCGAAAGGTAATCCATCCTCATTCTCTATATCCAAATACCTGATCCCACTGAGCCATTCCGATGCTTGAAATTCTTTAGCAAACTGGCCTTACTCAGGCTTGATAACATCAAAGTAACACCCAGGTATCACATAACGCGAATTGTGCATAGAGTTGGCTGTCGAATGCCCCAACCCTTTACAAAATCCGAACCCTTTACATCTTTTCCACCTATTAACTGTGGCACATACTCACTGTAGGGGTGGGGAGGGGGAAGTTACAAAAGCTTCTGGCATAATTGTTCATCGTCGTCAGCCACAGCACACAAAAATTGAGCAAAGTTTCTTGAAAGGGTGCAGCAAGCACCACGTTTCTTCGAAGAATGACAAAGCATGGAATAATGGGTGCCTGCCAACTACACAATGATAATGGCGTATAGTGGGCACCCTGCAAATGTGCTTGCAGCAGCTACCCGAAAATGGAAAAAAAATGTTCTGGAAGGCTCTCTTCCAGCTCTCGCTGTGACAGTGCTGCGCGTTCCACGTAGGCCTGGCTGTTATTCCTTTTTTGATGTTCAAACGCACATTGGAATTGGATGTATTCGTAGTTCAGTTTAAGCAAGCATGTTTGGAGGCACAGCAATAAATGTTCAACCTTCTCACAGTGAAGCTCTTCGACAGATCGTTCCTTGTACCTTGTATCACGAAACTATCCTCAATGGGTGTGTGCCGCAGAAATTTGGTAAACGCCACTGCTCACAACTGGTCCACTAAATACTAAAAAAAGCCATTGTCAAGCACAATAATGAAGTTATTCATCCATTCCGTCATCCGACAAACGGGTATGTGCCACTGCTCGGCCTGTGCACAAAACCATCATCATTATGAACAGGTATATGTGCTGCAGAAATTGGGTAAATCGTCATTCTCACGCCTGGTCCTATAAAACTGAAGAAGGCAGCATTGAGGCCAACTAAAGGCTGTGAAGCACCTAAATATACCGAATACAAACAACGAAAGAATCCTCGGGAACGGGAAATGCAACTGCGACTGCGAGGAACCCTCGAATCAAAGGAAGGTCTACGCCAACGACGACGTACTCTTAGGTCTATCTGAGGTGCAAACGCTTGATTTAAGTGGCAGGTAAAGTCTCATGCTGAAACGTTTGGACATTTGTGTGATGTCTGTGACTGTTTGTTGTTCACCTCGAACCTCTCAGCGCGGAAAATCAGCGTAGAAACAGCCTGGCATCCCAGAACTAAAATTACCAGCGCAAACATAAAACACGCCCCGCAGAGAGAAGAAACGACGCACACGAGCGCCGACTATCAACTGCTTTATTTCTTCTTTTGAGAATGTATATTTATGTCCAAGTCAGCCTTACCACGCATGCGTGCACGTCAAGTTTGAAACAAGTGAAACAGTGGAACAGCATCACCAGGCTAAAGGCTATAGCAACCAGCTACAAGCAACCTTCAAACAACCTTCAGCGCCTAGCTAAGGCTTAGAACCAACCTAGAAGCAGCCATATTCGTCTTCAGAATTGCACAGTTTCTTTCAAGCCTTTCGCTGCTCAGTGCAAGCATCGCTCTTTTGTTTACGTGTTTTATTGGTAGTCCCCAATGCAGCACCTTGTATTACGATTCATATCTATTATGACCATTTTTACATACCAGCGCTACTGCAATGTTAATAATCAATGGTTATTCTACTCTGTAAAGGACTATTTGTGTAGTTCAAGACACCGGAGTTAAGCAGTGGCACTTACCGAATTTCTGCGACAACTACATCCATAACGCAGGCATGACCTGGGCTCTGAACGGAGTTAAGATTGGGAACTGCAGGGACTGTAAATTAATAGGATCGTGTAGAAGAGGGTGTATTGAAAATCATTGGGAAGGGCCACCGTGCTGCAATAGGTATAACACAGTCCGATGATAGTAATGATGGTAATGCTCATGATTATGGTGATCATGACGATGACGATGCAATAGCTTTCTCCTTTTTAGTGGCGATTTTTATGCACCGGCACACTGGAACCGTCACCTTTTTCAGCCGTCGAAACAAACAGGAGGTGAAACGGCAAATAAATACGTTTTATATAAAAATACATTTTTATGTTACTCGTTAACTGCAGAAGAGGGGTTTTACCTTGAAGGTTCATGTAGAGCCTTGCCAACGAGGTTTCATTGTGTTCACAACTTGCGTTGCTCGGTGCATTCAGAGAAATTGGTGCAATGAGAAGCCCTCAGCTGCGATTATACGCAGATCTGTGCACTAATTAGCATATATACTCATCTTGTTTAACTTGTCTGTTATGAGCATGGCCACATGGGCGAGGCAGTGTAATCATCTTTAAAGCTTTTTGAGCACTCGTACTCGGTAAAAGAAACAAACGTTTGGCGGAAATACGCTCACTTGCAACTGTGCGCGTCTGTTCAGCCAATATCTGTTTTCTTTGCTCACCGTCTGCGCTCATCTATTTTGGCGTACCACTACAACTATCCCAACAACTAGTGCTTTTCCAACATATTTCATTCTCCTCTCACTGCACAAAAATATATCTGCCGACATAAAGCAAAAACCATTCTATTTAACTATACTGTTCTAATTAGCTTGCTATGTGACAAAAATAGGATTTTATCTCTGTAGACCACTTTTTAAAGTGTAATTTTCACTTAAACTTCACCGGTCTAAACATTTCAACATGCAAAGTTGCTACGGGTTCTTTACGGCATGCCTGTCTGCGTGATGTTTTTATCCCCATACAAGAGCCCCGCCGCGGTGGCCTAGTGGCTGAGGTACTCGACTGCTGACCCGCAGGTCGCGGAATCGAATCCCGGCTGCGGCGGCTGCCTTTCCGATGGAGGTGGAAATGTTGTAGGCCCGTGTGCTCAGATTTGGGTGCACGTTAAAGAATCCCGGGTGGTAGAAATTTCTGGAGCCCTCCACTACGGCGTCTCTCATGGTCATGTGATGGTTTTGGGACGTTAAACCCCACATATCAATCAATCATTCATCATCCCCATACAACAACGACAATATTGTCAATCCATGTTTTGACCACCGTTATACATCTTTGGAGCAATGTGTGAATGAGAATTAGTAGCCTTGCCGATTTATTATAGCGTCATGCCCGAAAATAATAATCAATAATAGTGACAATGCAAAGAATGGCATGACCATTTAATGGAGAGCTGGCTAAATATAGTGGGTGTTACGACGTCCATATGGTGCACTTCTGATTCGGGTTCATGGGCGAGTCGCTGGCGCATTCCCAGAAAGTGGGAAACCTGAACGAGTTCCTCAGGGGTCCGTTGGCACGGTCTGGCGGTGGCCGAAACATCGACTCCTCCGCCAGTTCTCGGCGCCTGTCCGCGTCTGTTGTCTCGCACAGACCCTTTGTGTACAGGATGTAGAAGAGCTGCTTCACAGTGATGTTCAGGCCGGTGAGCAAGCCGTAGTCTTCGATGTTCACCTGGCACAAACAACAAGAACAAGAAACAGCGTGTTTCTAATACTCGGCGACAAGTTATCTTAACATTGGAACGAAAGCTATGGAAGCGAGATTCTTCCGCACATTCGTGTAGCTCCGCAAGTGGTGCGGAAGATTGCGAATGATTTCTGTATTGCCCGCCCGCTGCCAACGTTAATGCGTTCGAAGAATGGCAGACACGAAAATATGAATGGGAAATACATTTCAATAATTGAGAGTACATTTTAGTGTCATTTTATGAGCATATTTTTGTTGAAGAACCAAACAGCTTGTTTCCGCCCGCACACTGACCACACTGTGTTATACACGCTATGTTTAATTTGGAAAACCTATATGTTGTAAAGGTCTTGCTGTCTAAGAAACATAGAGCAAAGGAAGGCTTTCATTTTCTTCGAAGAAAACAACAGGTTTATATTATCTACGACTTCACGCTATGTTTGAGTCTCATAATAAAAAACACGGCGTTTATTTCAGCAAGGTAAAATGAAAAACTACCAGCGAACTTGAGAACCATCTCTTGGAGTGGTCGCAGGCATACGCTTCACTTTTTTTAGCTTCCACAGGGCTGTCAAGAAACGTTGTCGCCGAGTGTAGTGGCTTGTTTCAGAGTAAAACCACTCTAATGTAAGATTCAGGTGTGTACCAACTGTATTACTTCTAGACGTTAGACTCACTATGAGACATCATCCTATTTTTTTTTCTTTTCAGTAGATGAACAGATTACTTCCCTCCAGTGCCCTAAAGCTTCCAGCACCCAACTTTCTTTTACACTGCCTCGAGCATCGGAAGCATGGCAACGTATACCCGTCTGACCCGGTAATGCACTACCTCCATAATCAGCAGGCCTTTGACCGTGCGATGATTACGTCGTAGCGAGTTCACATGCGTTTCGTGGTCTTTGACGTCATGACGAGGTTTCCGCCTAAATTTTTTGCCTTCTGCTCAATTAAACCGCAACCATAAACTATACAAGTCTGCCAAAGTGATTGTACTGAATACTGATCATACTAATTTATACTGCTTTCATAACTCCTATTTTATTTATGGCACACATCAATGTATGCTCTATCATCTACAACGCTTATCTCAATCTAATGAGTTTCTTATATGCTTCATGTTTTTATGACTTTCAGCAACTTGCAGGAGCACTTAATAGGGTGGTCTTGAAATAACAAAAGATACCACGTTCTCTATCAGCAATTACAGTGTGGACGTACCAGCTTTTCATCTTGGCTCGATTTTGTTATGTCAAGCTTTTGAACGTATTCGAGTAGCTGATTTACCGTACAGCTTCGCCATCTACTAGGCGCAAAATAATAACCGGCCTATGATGAAATCCAGGCCGCCATGGTTAGACCAAGTGGCAAAACAATGCGAACAAATCGGAGTGCCACGTACGCTATGACGGGGTCGTAAACCGTCCCATTCACGGATTCATGGGCACTTCTTTTTTTAGCAGCTGCCATGTGTATTCTATTACGAAGTGGCCTGTTTACTATCCCGATACTTCAGTAGTACACGTAATAAGCACTACTTATTATCATAGAGGACCAGCATCAAGAACATTTCAATAGAAATTTTTTTGTGTGCCTAGTAAAAGTGGTTAACGATTCAGAGTACTTGTTTTGAAAAAGGGTTTAACGATTCATAGTACTTGGTGCTTTACCCTGCGAGAGCAGAAAGCCACCCCTGTCACCGTGGTGGCCACAGCAACTCGGCATGAGGAGACTTCTGAGATATCAACAACTGTGCACAGCGGGGTCTTTGACTTACCACGCAGAAGCACGTTTGTGTCTCTAGTTATAAATCAAAAGCTTGTAGATCCCAGCAAACTGTCTCTATAGATCTTAAAATCAGTTCCAGTCGAACATAATATTTTATCGACGAACAAATAACTTCAAGTTCCCTGTGTGTGCAGCATTTTCATTAATACTGGAAAATGCTTACACAAATAACAAGAATCACAGCATATCCATGGAGCCACATCTCGTTTTAGTTCTTCTAATGTTCACTGGATGGCAGTGCTTCTATACGATTATTATATGATGAAAAGATGCAAAATGGTGGTACTTAGAGTGTTCACTAGATGGACGGACGGACGAATGGAAGTGCAGACAGACCACCGGGCAGACGGACAGAAAGACAGACGGATGGACGGATGGACATACGAATGAACGGAGGAAGGGACAGACAGCCAAACAGACAGATAGACGCATAATTGAAAACTCGGATGAAAGCATGAATGAAACCATGGACGGACAGACAGACGGACGCCGGATGGACGCACGGATGGACAGGCGCACGAACAGATGCATGAATGCTTCGCCCCACTCATCATCTTTCACTCAGTGGACATGCTGCGCTAGATGCGAAGCAGCTTATAGCGAACCTCAATCTGGTGTGTGCAAGTAGCCTTACTGCGCATGCAAAACAACTGGCCGAAACTGTGCCAGAACACGCTCACACGCTAGCGCGTTTCTGCCTGTGTAAGAGAATGTGTAACACGCTTAGGCATGTCCCCCTTACACTCTCTCAGCAATCATGAGCTGGCGTTGGGGAGCGAGATTCTGCAGGCGCGCGATGAACGCTCGTGCTCCCCGCTTGGTGTGGCGATAAACACGAGTTCGAACAAGAGTTAAGGACGAGTGACAGCAGCAGAAACTACAGTGAATCTATGAGGTGCTCCACTTTAAAGGACGCGTTAACATCGGGTGAGGGGCCCGAGTTGAACGGAGCTTTATGTCTACCAATGCGCTGCTTTGCATGCTACTCATATGGCTCCCTTGTGTACTGCCTGTAGCTTTCGTTCTTCTAGCATATGTTCACACATGTGAAAAAATCCACTCAGTCAAATTTCGCGAAAAATGTCGGAATGGCAAGCTTATGTCCGTCCGTCAACACGCTGTACTGTACTTTTTTTCTGTACTGTACATTTTTCTAGATTACCTTTGTTGGTGCCTAGCTTTAGCATCTCTTGCACGAACACCGCGGTTGTCTCGGCTGCTTCTGCCTCAAAAGAATGAGAAATGCCCGCCTCCCCGAAAACCCAAGCATCTGAACATTGACACTGACACGCTATATTACGCTCCACTGCGTCTGTCCTTCACCTCGCGCGTTTCTACAAAGATTCTCCATCGACATCTTTGGCCCTCGTCCTCGCCTTTCATATCAAGCAATCGCCTCTCAGCACGGCATGGCTTTCTGTTTTAAATGCGAAGCATTTCTTAGCGAACTCAGGCGGCTTTTAGCGAATCTATCTATCTATCTATCTATCTATCTATCTATCTATCTATCTATCTATCTATCTATCTATCAATCTATCTATCCGCTACGGCTTTTACCTCTCTAGGTCGTCTCTACAATGGTATCGATACCCAAATCGGTACGGCATAACATGAGTGTATCACAAACATAACTGATTAGTTATGACAAACAAAACTGATAACATCCAAATCATAAATTGTATGACATGAATGTCATAATATACATTTCATGCCCTTGAAGCTTTTACAATGATTTCGTTCACATGACACTTTGCGAAACTGATATCGTATGACATGACTGCATGGCAAACATTACTGACAGACCCTAACGTGGAAATCATGACATGGATGTCATGCTTTTTGTGTTGTGACTAGTCATGACTATGTATACACGCCCGCTCATGGTTCGCTCGCAGTCATTTCGCTAATTTCACATATACCCAATTCGGTATAACGGGACGTGAATAAATGATGAAGGCACATGACTGGTGCAAACGTGATAATCATGAAATGAGCGTCATGTAAGAACATGACAGCATACTGCGCTCATGATGCGCTCGCGGCCTTTTCGCCAGCTTCACATGTACTAAATTTGGTAATACGTAACGTGAACAAATGATGAAGATAAATGACACGTTCAAACATGAGAATCATGATACGCGTGTCATGTAAAACATGACTACATGCTACGCTCGTAGCGCGCTAGTAGCCGTTTCGCTAGCTCTACTTATACCGAATTTCGTATCAGGTGACGTGAATATACGACGAAGGTAAATGACATGTCCAAATATGATAATCATCATATGCGTGACATATGTAAAACATGATTACACACTACGCTCATAGCGTGGTCGCGGTCTTCTCGCAAGGTCTATATCTACCAAATTTCGTATCGCTTGACGTGGATAGACGACTAAGGTAAACGACACGTCCAAACATGATAATCATGACATGCGTGTGGTGTAACATGCGTGTGGTGTAACATGACTACATGCTAAGCTCATAGCGTGCTCGCGGCCGTTTTGCTGGCTCCAGATACTAAAATTGCATCACGTGATACTAAAATAGGCATCGCATGACTTGAATAGACGACGAAGGTAAATGACACATGCAAACATAATAATCATGTGATGAAAGTCATGTACGGCATACTTTAAGTCTGCCTCGTAACCTTATGCTGATAATAAAGTGACATATAACAGCTTCCCTCATTAATGCTTCGCTTATTATCGATACTCACAGAACGTAGGATCGGCCATTTCTTTTTCTAAGGCTCACTCTCTCCACACTACGAGGCCTCGCGATGAGCTCTACACCGACCATGGAGAAAGGAAAAACTTGACGCCGGCAGTGGACATGAAGGCCTCAAGAAATGGCTTCACTGTTAAATGTTCCTTCTAATACACCGGCCAACTGCCGCCTTCTTTAACGTCACGACCCCGTGAAGCTATATTTGTTACAGGATGAAGGCGTCTTGCTCAAAGCAGCAGCGCCATCGAAGCGACAGCCTTTGACTGTATTGATCATTAGAGGGAAGGTGATGCTAGCTAATGAATATTTTGTAATATCTTATATCATATCTATTTGAAAGTTGTTGACGACGTGTCACCTTAAATGTCTGTATTAGCACTCCTATATTTCAAACTGCAGTTACGAAATATTCAGTATGTTCTAGAAGCAGCCGAGACAACCACGGTATTCGTGCAAGAGATGCTGAAGCTAGGCACCAACAAAGGTAATCTAGAAAAATGTACAGTACAGAAGAAAAGTACAGTTCAGCGTGTTGAAGGACGGACATAAGCTTTTGCCATTCCGACATTGTTCACAGAATTTGACTGAGTGGAATATTTCATATGTGTGAAAGAGGAACGAAAGCTACAAGCAGTACACAAGGGAGCCATATGAGTAGCATGCAAAGCAGCGCATTGGTAGACTTAAAGCTCCGTTCAACTCGGGGCCCCTTGCCCGATGTTAACGCGTCCTTAAAAGTGGAGCACGCCATAGATTCACTGTATTTTCTGCAGCTGTCACTCGTCCTGAACTCTTGTTCGAGCACGCCACGCATGTTCATCGCCACACCACACGGGAGCACGAGCGTTCATCGTGCGCCTGCAGAATCTCATTCCCCAACGCCAGCGCATGATTTCTGAGACAGTGTAAAAGGGACATGCCTAAGCGTCTTACACATTTCCTTACACAGACAGGAACGCGCTAGCGCGTGAGCGCGTTCTGGCACTGCTTCGGCTAGTTGTTTTGCATGCGCAGTAAGGCACACCGGATTGAGATCTAGTGCAGCATGTCCACTGAGTGAGTGATGATGAGTGGGGCGAAGCGCCCATGCGTCTGTTCGTGCATCCATCCATCCGTGCGTCCATCCGGCGTCCATCTGTTTGTCCGTTCATGCTTTCATCTGTGTTTTCAATCATGCGTCTGTCTGTCTGTTTATCTATCTGTCCCTTCCTCCGTTCTTCCGTATGTCCATCCGTCCATCTGTCTGTCCGTTTGCCCGCTGGTCTGTCTGTACGTCCATTCGTCCATCCGTCTGACCTTCTAGTGAACACTCCGAGTACCACCATCTCGCATCTTTTTATCATATATTGATGATGATGATCATGATTTGTGGCTTTGCCCTTTGTAACGGGTGAACACGTATATGATGTGTTCCAGCCTAGGTATATAAAGAAAAGAACAAAAAAACAGAAGCACAAAGAGGAGTTCGTATTGTATTGGATGGATGGATGGATGGATGGATGGATGCTATGAGCGTCCCCTTTATAACGGGGTGGTGACAAGTATGCCACCAGGCTCGAACTGATCATATATTGGTCATATACAAGCACTGCCATCCAGCGGACATTCCAAGGACTAAATGTAGAGGTGGGTCGGTGGATATGGTGTGATTGTTATTAGTTGTGGAAGTATTTTTCTGGAATAATGAAAATGCTACGCACACAGGGAACATGAAGTTAAGTGTTCGTCCATAAAATATTATGTTCGACTGGAACTAATTTTAACATCTATGGGGACAGTTTGCTGATATCTACAAGCTTTTGATTTAAAACTAGAGACACAAATGTACTTCTGCGTGGCAAGTCAAGGACCCCGCTGTGCATACTCCTGCGTGTTAAGTGAAGGACCCCGCTGTGCACAGTTTTTGATATCTCGGAAGTCTCCTCATGCCGAGTTCCACTTGTTGAGCTTCGCTTGCACGAGTGGAACGCGATAGCATAACCGGGTCCCGCGCACATTACCTATTCACTTTCTAGCCTTTCTTCGCTTCTCGATGCATGCCTCAATGTCCGCAAAAAGAAAAAAGACTAACCTAATGGCGCGTAACATCAGCTGTTTCACATCATTATAGAAAGCCTGCTGCAAGTACAGTTTCGGAGTGCCCACTATACGCCATAATTCTTCCCTTTTCGAATCAATGCAGTGCCAGTACACGTCCGCAAGGCAACACGCAAGTCTACGCAGCTTCTCACTTTGTTGATGTTTTTGCTACTAATGATGATTGAATGTTCGTAATAAGTTTGTAAGAGGTGGGCCTTTGGGACACTCACTTGTTGCGCAACTGACGTTTTTTTACACCAGGCCCGATTTAACGCTACTGCCAATCAGTGTTACGTTCGTTGATACATGGCATAATACTAATAATGGCGAGGGGTCGAACATTCCAAAATTACGATATCATATTACATACACTGGGGTGAAGGGCTGTGAAAGTTTTGATCGCCGGGGATTTCTAAACGTGCTCCCCAAGTACACGAGGCTCGAGCATTTCCGCCTCCGGCGAAAATGCGGCCACCGCGGACGTAATTTGCTCCCGCAACCTCCGGTTCGGCAGTCGAGCATCGTAACGACAAGACCATCATGCCGGGAGCATTACATGACAATAATACATGGCATTCATACAGAGCTTTCAGGTGCGAAGCAACTCTTTGAGTAGCTCCTGTATCACTATCCCTGCGTCCTCACCACTCTCTCGCCGCAGGTGTTGGGGCATTGCTTAGTAGGTCATGCCTTCCTTCGCAGTGCGCTCGCGTTGACACCACTCTCTCCCTAGCCTGTCGCTGCTCGCCATGTGTTATTTCTCTCCCTTCACCATCTCCACCACTGGCAACGCTCGGGCCTGCTCCTCACGTGGGCATCATCTCACCCTCACCACTTCTCTCCATCTGTCGGCAAGAAGAAGCCACATGCTTGCGGGTGCGCGCTCTGCACGCGCCTCGGAAATCTCGCCACGCCGACAATGTGGACAGCGCGCACGCCGCGCGCCTCTGCTTGTCGCGCGATCACACCGACGGGCGGCACGCCGTCGCGGCAATGCTTCCCGCTAGTGTGCGCGTACCTTTCCCGACTGTCGCGATGTTACGAGGGTTAGTGAAGCCTATCGCGTTCATGAATGGTGACGCCAACACCGACGAGGAGCCAGAAGGAAGGCGGACGCAAGCGTCCGCAGTAGAAGGTCAGCGACAGCGACGAGGTGCGAGTCAAGAACATCGGTCCCGTTCGAGAATGCAGACGGCGGGCGGGTAACATCCATGAGACGCGAGCTAAAGAAGCCGAGCGCAGGCGTCTTCAATGCGTCCCGCCTCCCGTGTCTTTGCGTTTCGAACAAATGTTTACTCGAGTAAATGCTACACCAAGTTTTGCTTCAAATCGCTCTTCTAGCACGCACATGGACGCTCGTTTCAACCGGGTCAACACCGTGCGCACCACTGCTGCTTCACATCTTATCAGGGTTTCCTTCGAGCAGATGGCCTGTAGTTTTTTTTTTTTCGAAGATGTTTTAAGCCATAGCACGGCTCTGTGGTAGAACACCTGCTTGCTAAGCACAAAGACTGGGTTCATTTCTCAGTCGAACCAAAGATTCTTAGTCATTTTCGTTTGCATCTTCCTCAAATTTTCGGTCATGGTTAACGCTGAAGTTTTGCTTACGTCCAATGACGCTGACACTCGCGTATCTGAAAAACAAGCTGTTAAAAGTGCTTCACACCTGGCCTCGAAGGCAGTTAAAGCGGCAAAACACACCGCGAATTCTTTTCCTTCGCCACCTAAGCGGCCGGAAAACCACGCAGCGAAACTAGAGTAAAATAAAAAAAATCAGTCCGAGACCAATTTTTCCGCCAAGCGACAGCAGATCGCCTTTCCGCTTCCCGGTTCTGGCTCCACTAGCTCAAACCACGTGATGTAAACACTGGCCGCAATATATACATGGCGGGTAAGGCGTCAGCGGTGGCTCACAACGGTGCAATTTTAAACTACCCGTACAGCACGACAAAGCTCCTGGACTCGACAAGGACGCGTTCATTTACAGTCTGGTTACGGTTACGATCGCCGAGAACACTGGAAGTAGAAGATGCTGCAGCTGCGAGTCGGCATGCCCTAATGTGTTTCGCTTTCGCACAGCTGGCTGATCTCGCTGCCGCTGCTACCAGGGTGTCTGCTCAGATCGTTTTTGCTGTGTACTTTTCCAAAACAACGTTTCAAAAGGTGCAAAGTGGTTATTTTTGGTGCTTTTCACGCATGACTTGAATTCGGTATGAAATCAAAGAAAAACGTGGTTGGTGGTGGGGATGGTATGTAAGGGCAGAATGAAAGTGGATGTTTCCGACGTGCAGGGACGTGATTTTCTGGTCTATCTAGCGTTTTCGTTTTCTCTTTGGTTCCGAAGTCTGAATGCGGCATAACAGCATTATATTACCATAGGTAGTAGATTCGCATTTGATTCGGTTCTAAAACATTATTGACGCAAGCCTTACCATTACTCAAATATAAATCAAATACCAGCATTAGAGGTGAATAAATCAATTTCGTAGCCCAGCCCAACCGATGGCTCTAAATACGTGAAGCAGACGGCTCTCACTTCTTCAAGCACCACCATCTTGCCCCATACGTATGCGGAATCAAGCGCCTGTCTTAGCGGTGAACGCCTCAGGCCGAAAAAAGCGCACGTGCGCAAGAGCTTGTGCTGTGCAGACGTATGGCTTGCGTTTGCTGCTTTCTGCTATACTAAAACTCTCAAATTACACTCAGTGCTGCTGCCGCTTGCATAATGCCCCTCAATGACGGCGTTCAGTATAACACAATAAAACATCGCACCGGACAACGTGACCAATTATTTTTGTTCCCACTCGCAGTCTCGTAACTGGCCCACAGGTAGTGAGGTCTCACCTTGTTTACGTGCTTCAGAAAAAGCTTGAAGGCTGGTAGCAGCGACAAGCTCTCCAGCACGTCAAACTGCGTTGTCTTTTCTGTGCGCAACCTGACGCCGCCGGGAATTGAAGACGCTGCGTCTGCGTCTGAACCCGCGTAGTTTCGTTGCAGGCATTTCTGCACGTCGTGGTATCCCAGCTCGGTGTCCACCGACCAGTGCAACTTGCTTTGTGGGAAGTTGCCGTAGTGGATGCCGGCGAAGAGCGCACCGATCACTTTGGTCGCCACTCTGGGAAGCTGTCAGTGCACGTATGTGGCAGATTGATTAATTGGTCGATTTCTATTGATTAACTATTACTCAATGGATCAACTCTTAAAACAATTATTGAAAATATTGATTCATTGATTGATTGATTCTTTTGAAAGTTTATTGACACATAAGCTGCAGAATTTCTTCCGGTAGATATGCGCCCACCACGGTGGTTAAGTTATGATGCTCGACTGCATGCTGACCTACAAGTCGCGGGATAAAATCTCGGCCGCGGCGGCTGCACTTTCGATGGAGGCGATAATGTTTCAGTCCCGTGTGCTTGGATTTCGGTGAGCTTTTAAAGAACTCCAAATGGTCAAAATTTCCGAAGCCCTCCCTTATGCTAACTACGTTACTCGTAGTTTTGGGGTGTTAAACTCCGAGCGGTTGTTACTCTGTACATCTTTCTGTTGCAGCAGTGTCCTAGGTGCCAGGGAGGAAAAAAACACAGCCTCACGAAGCAATTTTTAATAGTTTGAGCTGCATACACCGACAAATACTGGGTGGGTTTGAGCGAGAAAAAACACTTCTCATGTTTGCTTTTCGGACTGTTCTGAGGAACTAAGAAACACAAGCTCCGAAACATAATTGTAAATCATCGCCTGTGACGTACAAATTCAGGGTGTTTTTTCGAGCCAGAACGGTCAGAGTGATTACGAGGTCTGCCAGTGGGGGAAAGTGGATTAATTCTGACCAGGACGGCTTGCTCAACTTAGGCCTAAATTTAATACATGAGAATTCTTGCGTTTCACCGCGAGTAATTGCGGCAGTCACGGCTGTAAATCAAATCCGCTTCCACAAACGCAAGTACATTAAAGCGCTAAACTTGTCTGAACGCAGCGCTTATAGATCCCTCTCCGTATCGCAACCATGTACATCTAGCATTTAAGCATCCAAACAAAATAAGAACAGTGGAGATATCGGTTTTTTAATAGCGAATCACTTAATGCGTTGCAGCGCAGCCGGGGCTTTAGTCGCTATTCTAGCTACAAGACGAGGCTGCAAAGTACTAATGCTGATAATTTTTTTATTCGGAGCGATGGATAGCTTTTTTAATCTTATCGTTCTAAAAAAATTTGATTTCATCAATATGGACAGCTATAATACATCCTGTTCGTTTTCTAGTTAATTGCTGGCACATAGAGCATCTACAAATGCTTGTTTTGAATATATTTTCATCATTTTCTTGCGTTCTATATTTCATGCGTGTAATTCATGCTACTGTAAGACAGAATATATATTCTGAAGATCTTTATGAGTACCTCTACCGCTCATGACGGTCAGCGCAAAAAAAAAAATACCCCACTTAGTGCTTGTGCCGTTTCTTTCTTGTTTTTGGTGTTCTTTTTTTGCGCTGACCGTGTTGAGTATGTTCCAATTAGCCCAATTTGTAAATTACTTGATCTATACAGCTTTAACTGACCTCATTAGATTCTTGCCCGTCCACTGAGCTACTAGCACTATTTACCTCTCATCATGTCTGAAACCTTGATGAGCTCAAGAAAAGCTATCACTTAAAATAAATATTTATAGGAAATTCAAGGCAAAAAAGCATTTGCTAATTCTTTCTTAGGGCTTCACGACAAGGGCGTTCGCCCTGTGCATCGAAACATTTGGCCACTGCCACTCTTTATTTAATGCTAATGTGCGCGCTTTCAGTAAATTCTTTTAGGAATAATTAATGCGTTGTCTTGCTATATATGAAGACCACCGACTAAACTTCGAAGTTGCGAGGCACCTGGCCTTCGCCTTTGATTTTTTACGTCTTCTGTTCGGATGAACATGTTTCATAGATGAATGCATGTGCGCTAAGTTATTAACATCGCCAGCTTCATCCGCTTGAATTTTCTTTTTCTGCAAATCCGACACACCACTGATTATTGTTTATTGATTTTAATACCCTGTTTGTTGCTATCTGATTTTCACCATTCTATTACCTCCTTTATACGTTACGTCTACAGTGTTTTATTCACCCACTGTCAGTTTGGACGTTATTTTCTTGGCAAACCATTTATTAGCCTCCAAGATTTTTTATCAGTACCAGTAGTATCAGAAGCACGCATGTATCGCATACAGTCAAACTAGTAGAAAGCCACCAGTCGTGGCTTGAGGAAAACCACTGAATGCATTTTTATGTATTTTGTCTAGCGATAGCCTTTCTTAGCATAATCAGTGTAACTGAGTAGCGTAGGCCTCACCTTTCTTGGCTATTGCTTCTTTATTTCTGTCATGGGTTGTTCTGATACTTGACAACCAAGTGTGTCTCGATGCTATAAAATACGTTAGTGCTTCAGCTCGTATTGTGTACGAAATTTCACCAAGCTCCACCCGTCGAACTGTTATCGGCATAGAGACCAAAATTAAGGTAATCAAGGTGGTTGTGATTGCATATCAAACTAGCTCTGTCATATATATTCTAGCTGGTTAGGTGGCCTTGGTATCTTAATTGTCTAAAAAAACTGTATACTCCCCTTTCACTACTTTTTTTTTGCGAGTGCTGCAACAATCTATACGTTGTATTCATGAATGCCTGCCAATTTGTCCACTTCGGTGGCACAGTTGTTACGGCGCTCTACTGTTGTCCCAAAATTCATGGGTTCAATAATGGACGGAGCGGGTGCATGCATTTCAGCGGAGGTGCAATACGAGAAGTCCGTGCACAGTGCGATTTCAGTACACTTTACAGAACACCAGATAGTCAACATTTCCGGAATTCTTCCCTCAAAATCATGTCGTGGATTGGCGCGTAAGGCCCGGGATATTATTTAAGGGCGTCTATTTAACAAAATCACTCTTATAAATTTTCATCGAAGCTCGAACTGTTGCTAGCCAACACCATTGATATTTGCAAAATAAAATTTGTAGAAAGTCACGATAAAGATGTTTGGCTTCGTATTCTTTTGCTTCCTAACTTTTTACCAATCCAGAACTACGTAAAGTTGTAAGCTAAGGAATACGGAATACTTAATCGGAGTTGCAATGCGCAATCCATTACCTGAAGTAGCATAGACTCCGGGTCATTCATGTAAGCGGGGTCGAACATGGCCATGGGCACGAAGATGCTCTGGGAGTCCCTGTCGAACTTAGGCACCGTGTCGAAGACCGAGCCTCTCCACTTGGTCACCGTAGGATCGCGACGCATTTTGATTCTTGCAAGGCGTCGTTCCATCAGCTGCCTAGCTAGGCTCCTGTAGCATGTGGCAGTTCGGTAACAATGTTCACCCTCGTTGTGACGTATTCTAGAAAATTATTTATGCAGCATTCCCGATGAAGAATAAATGGCGACAATTACTCATCTCCTTTTACCAGCGCTTACAACCTTTTACGTATCACTGAAGCTGCGTCGTTATTTGTAGCATACGTGTGCAAAATTCTGCGAATAAAAGATAATCGTTGGGTACCGAGCAGAGCAATAGCACCCGAAACACGGTGCAACAATATAAATGTGGCCCGGGCCATCACAGGCAGCTGGATCAACGATAACGCTGTATATGTAGACTATGATTGCTATAGCTTGTACAAATTTGACATTTGTTCGATTCCTTTATAATGACTTATTCTGTAGCATGACGCATCTTAAGACTGCTAAATAAATTATTGCAGGCAGTAATTAGGAGTGTTAATTAAATATCTTCATAAATAGTGGAGTTAGGCCCTTTTCTCAAACTATAAAATTGCAGTCCTTCATGCGAAGAACCCTTACGGCTTCGTTATTTTAAAAAATTGGCCTCCAGTAATAAATGGGAAGTAATGTAAATCACCCAACAAACTAAAACGCGAAAGAACACAGTTGCCATACTCTTCTGAGATGTCCAGAATGAGTGAACTTCATTATATCGAACATCAACAGGCTTCATTATGCAAATGTGCGAGTTTGGTTTGCAATTACAGCACGCCTGGCACGCATACGTTTACAATCGTGAAACAGCTACCCATGCGCAATTGTTTCCTTCAACAGCGACGTCAGTCTAGTAATTTTTTGCTCTGATCATTGGTGCTTCGGTTTTGGTTTCGCCATGAGTTTGGTTGACTTTCATTGCGCTAGAACAATTACTAGGAGCCGCTTTCTTTATTATCAAGGCTGCGATGGGCTTCTATCATCAGCAACTTCAACTCTTCCAGTAGAAGTAACCATTTAACTCCATTAATAAAAGGCTGAAATCATTACCTATCTTATTACTTTCAAAATAATGTCTTTGGTCATCTTAGAATGTACAAGGCTACACAAAAAGTAACTGTTGAGGCACCTAGCATATGTCGCGTTTTCGACATTTTTGAGAACTTTCGATACATTTCTTGAAACACCTTTGGCAAGCACAGTGAATTGCAACGACAAACATGTCTCTGTACTCGTCGAGTGTGCACCATGAGCCTACTGTTAGACCTCTTAATAACTGGCGCTCGCTTGACGCTGAATATTGACCACTTCTCATCGGCACCACAAGGATACAGCGCCAATTCCGGTTTTCCTCATCATTGGCGCACTTCGGAAAAGGGTGCTATATCTATATCCTGCCTTCCATCGCGGGGGCACGTCTCTCAACGCCTCTTGTAGCGGCTTTCTGTGCCTTCTCAGTGTAAACACGACCGCTCCTATGATAACGCTATAGCATGTCGCCCGTACTGTCTCTCATCACAAGCAGGGCCACATTTATTTTGGCCAGAGGTCTCAAACACATGGTCCACGGAAATATCGCAGTGGCTCTGATTTCACTTGCCACCCGCTATATACTTCACAAAGAATAAAATTTTGTTACTTGGCTATATAGTATTGGCATTATTTACTCACCTGGTCCTTTGTTCATGTGAGCTACATACGCGAACTGATGTCAAGCATTTTTTCGTAAGGCGCCCATGTGGTCATTCTTAGTGAATGCAGAACCATGAAATGAAATCTTATATTTCACAAGCAGTGCCTAGATTGCAGTCATTATGGCGATTAGTATCTGAATGCTGATCTTCAATTGCTGATATCAAGCACTCTTCAGACACATATCCGTCTTATAATATCGAAAAAATGCACTCATTAAGAGAGGTCGTTTTAAGTGAATTAGTTTATTAAATCCCGTCCCTTCCCCCACTCTCCGTCACTGTCGACATTTCTCACTACCCATGCCCTGCCTGGACTAAATTTAGTTGACAGACACGCTAGCTAAAGGGAGCCTGAAACTCCACTCTAGGACGAAAAATGCTACACGGCATACAATATATTAGTGAGTCACCAACCACAAAGAAATCATTCTGAAAAAAGTGCAGCGATAAAACTATTTCATAATGCTAACTCATAAAGGTTGGTTCTATCCCAAAGCAGAAGCCAACATCGAATCGCCTGGAAACCGTGATGACGTTCCGGGCTGCACGTCCGGTACAAATTCGGAAGGCGAGTGCTTGTGCCCGCGTTTCGCCACAACTTGTGGAACATCTCGATTTTGATGCGCGACAGGCGGTCCTTCAACACGAGCTTTGTCATCAATGCTCATCCAGGGAGCGCTGTTGATGGCGAGCACAAAGCTCGCCTGGATGTCGTTAGCAAACTCCAGACCTGCACGCATAAAGACGCGGCGAGGTTCACGGCCATTACTCGTTTAAATATCTTGGACATATGTTCTTCCGTCTCTGGAAACTCATGGAAGGCAGCAACCCCGGTTTCGTACCACAGCTGCAGCTGCATATTCAAGAATGAATCAAAGCAAATAGCTTCACGGTTGTTGAAGGACATCGAATAAGCATCAAGACATGTAGAATATGTACAGCTAGCCTCATCGAAAATTAGATCCAAATAAAGAACTGTAATTGCTCGCCTTGTCCTTGTTGGGCGTGTTTTGTCGCACGTCGGCGTACGCGTGCAGAAATACGGCGGGCTGTGACACGCTCGAACATGCGGATGCAGCGGCGCCATCGGGCCAGTTGAGCGGTGAAGGCCAGTGAGCTGCTTCATCTGCAGCGAGGCCATCTCGAGTGCCTGGTCCGGCAGCAGAGGCGAGATGTGCAGCAAGCGGCGCGGAAGCCCAGGTAGTTGAGCACGTCCACGCCTTTGGTCACGTGGAGATACGGTTCGAAGGTCACGGAAGTACGCCTCTGTCTTCACCAGAACCTTCGGTAAAGAGGCGCAAAAGCGTTGTAAAACGATGACGCTTTACAGGCTTGCAGCTCCACCTAATTGATGTAAAAGCAGTGAAACAGAAGTAGTTGTGTTCCATTCATGATGTATTCATTTATAATTACCGATGCAGTGATCCTTGCAAATGTCCATGGAAAGGAGCACATAGCTACAAGACGCCTTCACAAGTATAAGGGTTCCTAGTTGGATAACTTACCACATGCCCTTCCTTTACACCTGTTTCATTTGCGAGAAAGCTCCATACTTTAGCCTACATCACATTCCTTTCAGTGTATCATGGTTATGAGGAGGGGGATCTATCGGTCCTGTCCGGTCATTGTTAATGGAGTGGGATTATGTTGTGTTTCTGACGCCAATAGCTATACCAAATTCTTTTGGCGTTACATTGCTGGCATGGTCCACTTCCAATTTTTACTCCCGGAAGTCAATACCCAGGGCAGGACATTGTGAGAAGTGTGTCACCACTTCATTTTCAATTTTTCCTACCATTGCGAAGCACGTTGTACTTAAGACTCGACCAATAAGAGAAGAGGTGTCTGTGCCCCCTTCCCACATTTGGGAAACACTGCGCACGCCTATATGCACCGACGAAGTATTGGTAAACAACAACCACCACCTCTCTCGAAAATTTTTTGGCTACGACTCTGACCCCTACACTTTCAAATTTAAAATCAAGGTGCCGATTACGTTCAGATATAGTGAAGAGGTTCTGTGCTTGTTGTGGATATAAACTGACGGGAAACAATGAAATACTTCGCAAGTTTTCTGTCCGCGCAGTGTAGATATAGCTTTGCAGCGCGAAGTTTATAATTTGGCAGCGCAAGAACTACTCAGTTCGCGCACCTTCACCCACAGGAAAGCCACGACCAAAGAAAAAGTGAATGGAGAGCCCCGAAATCGCTCCCGCTCCATTGTCCAGGTTGAAATCATTGCAAAGGGCGTTTTTTTTTTACTCAATGAGCGGGTGGTTGAGTCAAGGAAAGAGCAGGGGGGCTCAGGCGTTGAATCTTTCGACCCCGAATAGTGGCACTCTGATCACGCCTATATTGGTAGAATATAGTGTAAGAGGGTGTTCACAAGCGGCATAAATTACTTCCGACATGCAACGGGTTTATGTCGCAACGAGGACCAGCGTATTAAGCTTGCTAGAGCACAGTTTAATGAGCACATGGCTAGACAATGTATCACAAGTTTATTGAGAACGTAACGCAAGCCGATTTACATGTAGTTAGGCCTCACCCCTATAAATGAAGAGAGACCATTCTCAACGAATGATTGATTACCTTCATGCGACTGTGCACGACGGTGATGTTGCTGAACAGGAATGTGAGTAGCTGTATGAGGTTAGCGTGGTGCTTGAGCTGCACCATGTTTGAAGCGGTTGGCAACGAACGCCTCGCTGCCACGGTCGGTGGTGGCCTCTGCCAGCCGGGCGGAGAACTCGCGCACCCGCCTTGCGATGTCCACGTATTTGCCGCTGGTGAACACTTTGAAGCAGCTGGTTACCGCCATGGAAGTACCACTCGGGCAGAGCGCTCTCCTGGCTGCCGTACTGGCCGATCAGCACGTCCGGATCGCCAAGAGCGATTATGTACCGCTCTTCGTTCTCTGGATCAGGCTCTACCTGTCACATGACACACCAAAATCTCATGCCACTAGCACCCTGATATATATTGAAGGGTTGCTCCCCCTGACTCCTGAGGCGTCAGAAGGAAAACTCTTGAAACTTAATCTACAGATCGAAGGTTTTGTAGTAATTGAGATGGGAAACTCTCCATTAAAAAGCAAGAATGAGAAGTTTGCTAAAATAATCGGCAGTTATATAAGGGGCAGGCCCCTTATAAAGGGGTGCCCTAGTGCCCTCCTCTCCCGAATTTCAGACGGGAAAGGGCATGTTACTAAGGGCAAATTATACATATTGGTCTTTTCTAAGACGTTTACAAGGGCTGCCTCTCTCTCCAGGAAAAAATTCCTGGCTGCGGGCCTGATAAGAGAACACTTCTACGAGATTGCCTTCTCAACGGAAAATTTATGGCTTTTACATGCACCATTTTTTCGTTGTATGAGGGCTTGTGCGTGTGCTTCGGCTACAATATATTCGCAAAGCAATCTCAAGCCCAGTGAATTCAACATCGGCTGCGCGTGGCGCTTAAATTGCATTTCACGCAGACGACTTCCAGGGGCACGGATTCCTCGTGCACGAAGTGTTAGTTTCCTAGCTTAGTTCGTTCACGAGAATGTAATTTTAATCGAGGTTGGACGCCATTTGTAGAAAAAGCGCGTACAAGAAAGAGAGATGAAATGGGAACTGCGTTTTCCAGCAGTCATTATCCTTGCGTAAATTAGTGATTAATTTAAAATGAACGCATCATAGAAGCGGGGTGATAGCACGCTACGTCGTGTCCTAAACGTTTTGCTTGTTGTATTCTGGTTTCGTGAAGCTCTAGGGTGCCAGCTCAGGTCATCGCTTGTGTCATCGCTTCTTTTTTTTTTCGTTCCCCATTTTTTTTGAGTGCGCTAAGTTCATTTGTCTCCGAATTTTCGTACGTGCGATGTATTTCTTTTCAGTTATATAAATAAGGTATTTCGTAGCCTTACCTAAGGGCATCATACGTTCAGCCACGCGGTCTCACCTTGACGGAAACAAGAACGTCAAGGCCCAGGTTCCGCAACAGAAGACTGGCACTCTTCCACACGTCAATGAGAGTCTTGGTGTCACGATGAAAGGGCCACCCGCGCAAACCCAGATCACCCATGAAGTCCACAAGTGCAGTTTTGTGACTCTCAGCAAAAGGCTTATGCACGCACGCATTGATAAGCGACTGAGCCTTGATGAGTCTGTTGTTAGTCCTCGCTTGCGACGTCATCGTATGATAGATGTCCTCCTCGACCTTCTGCACAAGCAGCGAGTCGACAGACGAGCCCACTTCCGGATAGAGGTTCTTCCAGTGGTTGCACACGAATCTATAGAAGTCGTCGCATGGCGACACACTCCAGTCCAGGTAGCTGGTGAGGTAAACCGATTCCCTCTCGCACACTTTCGTCTCGCAGAAGTGCCTGTTCTCGCCGCTAAACGTGACTATAGCACGAGTGCGGCGCTTCGCTGCCGTCGCGACGGCACGCCGACTTGTCCTGCGCGTCGCTTTCTTGTGACCCATTCCTTTGGAACCATCGTGCGTCACTGCGGCGCGTAGTCGCCCGAGACCAAATCCTCTCGGTGCTCGAAGAAACTGAGTCACGCGCTTGCGCCCCTTGTGTAGTCGGGGACCATGGGCCTCGGCGTGCTTGCATTCTGGGCGCTCCCACCGGAGTTGTAGATTCTCTTGCCCTCCCACACAGCGATCTTTCTACGGCGCCGCGGCCTTTCTGTCGTAGTCCTGCTCGTTTCCTCTTCCACGACCATGGGCCCAGTCATGTGTTCTTCTAAAGCGGCGCCTCCACTGTCTGCGTTTTTCAGAAACACGTTTGATGGTCCTTGGGCTGCAGCAGCAGCGGCTGCGTCGACGGGTGGCAGGGGTTTTTTTCTTTTTCGCTTGGACATTCCCAGCCGCGTAGAAGACGGCCGGAACACCCCCTTCGCCTTCGAAAGAGCCGATATCACTCCCTTCCGTGGAAGGCCTGTGTACGAGCTCAGAGTACGAGTAAAAGAAGGCGGCCAGTCCGAACGCTGCCGCAACGGCGAACGTGGTACCGAATAGAAGTAACACACCAGTGAAAGAATACTTTCCACCAGTCTTCGATGGGTGCCCCTTCATATGATCTGCATGGTAACGCCTGTCATCGACATCGCTTTCCATTTCGCTTCCCACGACGCTGTCGAAGCCGGACTCCGGATAGCTGCCGCCAATGGTATCCGCGACACTCTCCGTCTTCTGCGCCGCCATCTCGCTGTCCTCCCAATCGGCTGTGGTGTTGCGACTGGCGTCTTCTTCAGCGTAGTAAGGCGCTGTACAGGCATCCGATGATGTTCTCGCCGAAAACTCACCTGTGGCGACGCTTTGGCCTCCGGATTCGTACGTTTTGGTCGCCCCACAGACATACCCGGTGGCACCAGTGGCGTACGGCCAGAATGGTAATTTACCTTGGGCGCCACTCAGGATGTTTCGGATGTACTCGAGCTTGTGCGCGTCGGTCACCACATTGGAGGAGCCTTCACCCGACACCTCTTCATCTGTGGTCGTAGAGCGTCGAGAAACACGCCGGTGTCGTTCGTGGCGCTGATGCTGATGCGGGGGTGCCGAGGAAGTTGTGCGGCTCGAGTGGCTCACATCGGAGCTCGTCGTGACCTCTGCAGGTGCCGCGGGAGTGTGCCGGCTTTGGTCATTTCGGACCCACCTGAGCATCGGAGCAAGCTAGGCTCGCCGGGGGCGGAGAATAGCCCGTGGCAGTGCTCTGGGCGCACCGGTTTAGAAGAGCAATAGCAGAGGGGCACTCACGGTGGTTCTTGCATGGTCAGAAGGCTAGCACAATGCAGTTTTTTTCATTGAAAAAACAGCATCTGGCTAGGCGGCAGAAAGTGCCTGCTTCTTCCTCCACTTCGTTGCACTGCCCTCTTTTGTGCGCCTAGAATAACTATGTTCCTGGCATTTCAAACATATAGATTCAAAGGAATATTTGTATAGTTTGTCGCGATGTTTATTGAACTGTACCGCTTTTTGTACTCATAATTTGTTGGCTGCAGTTTTTGTTTATAGTGCTGTTTTCCTCTGACATGGCACATACCCAGTGGAGAGGATTGGTCGAGTAGGATGTGAATTTTCCCAATACTTTCAGCATTGACTGCATACTAAAAGAAGTGCTTTTGCTTTTTTTGTTCTTTGCAGGTGACTCGACGATACGAGGAACGTCTGAGGATGGTCTACGCTCGTTCAAACAGCGCCGCTGTGAGTACAGACTTTTGACACCAAGCGCGTAATCAAGCTCGTGCTTGTGAAACGTCTTCTTCTTGGTAAATTCGATCTCCAAGAATCTTTGGTTCCCCTTTGTTGATTGATTGATATGTGGTGTTTAACGTCCCAAAACCACTATATGATTATGAGAGACGCCGTAGTGGAGGGCTCCGGAAATTTAGACCACCTGGGGTTCTTTAACGTGCACCCAAATCTGAGCACACGGGCCTACAAGGTTCCCCTTTGTGATAGTCCAAGACGGCAAACCAAACACTCGACTCACGTTTCACTTGCTCTACTACGTTGGTTTTCATGGCCATTGCTCGCTTCCCTGTTTGAAGCGCGAGACGGCACCTAAAGGAAATTGCACACAAGACACTCAAAGCAGTGTTCTGTGGCGCTTCTTTTTTCTGCGGCGGTGTCTCGTGCGATAATATGGGAGCTAAAAACCAATCTCGCTCAACATGATTGTAGTCTGCAACATCATTGCTCAAGTTTCCGCGACTTAGTATGCGGAAAGCGGGCCGCTGAAGTTCATTTGGAGTAGGCCTGAAGTCGTGGTAGCTCAGTAACATATCCGCAGGTCGCGGGTTCGAAACCCGGCTGTGGCGGCTGCATTTCCGATGTAGGCGAAAATGTTGTAGGCCTGTGTGCTCAGATTTGGGTGCACGTTAAAGAACCCCAGGTGGTCCAAATTTCCAGAGCCCTCTACTATGGCGTCTCTCATAATCATATGGTGGTTTTGGGACGTTAAACCCCACATATCAAACAATCAATCAACTCAGTAACGTATGCTGTCGGACTAGCAGCTGTGTAGAACTTCGTTGGCACAAAACTTGAAAGACGACGAAGGTGCACTTTGTCGTGTCTCTTCTTTCGTCTTCTTTCAAGTTTTTCACCGTTGATGTTCCTATGAACGGTATGTAAACCGCTGCACACAGGCGTCTAGGCTGCGCTTCCCCGGAGCTTCACCACTGTGGTACAACGTGATGCGAAGGTGTAATAAGGCCGCTCTGTGCATATCATCTGCAAATCCAACCTAAACGTACCCTTCGCTCCTGATAACTAGCTTTACACAAAACTACTACTATTTTTCCTTCTTACTAACTTCCATGTTCTTTATACCTCTAGTATATGCCACACGCCATAGAAGAAAGGGCATGCATGTTTTGTGAGATTTGATTCAAGTAGTGCGAATAATTATCTGTTTGTGATCGTTTGTATGTTTATGTGCGCGCGCATGCCTGTGCTTAGTTCCTACATGTATATCTATTTCTGTACATTCTCTTTTTTTGTTTTTGTTTTTTCAGGAATGCACCAGCAAGTTGTTCCGCCAGTCTGGCATCAAGAACACTCGCTAGTAGCGCTTAACTTTGTGGCTTTCATGCATCCAAAAAAGCGATTGTGCTTAGCCGGTTTATCATAATTACTAATAAAAACACTTCACCTTTGTCCTACTATTTCTTTCTTTCTTGTGATTATTTCTTTTTAAGAAGTACTACACCATCTCCTACTAAAAGGAACCTTGTGGGGATGCGAAGTATTGCATGGTGTTCACTTGTGTTTCCATTGCTGTTAATTCGTATGTTTCTGTGTATGTTTCATTTGTGTGGGCTGCTCTTTCAGTTCTCGAACGTCGTAGTTGTCTCGAATGCCTCGGTGGGCTGACCGCAGACTCATGTTATATACCTAGTTGCTTCGAGATTTGTGGCTCTGTATTTCCATTTCGTTCCCGTCGCCAAAGCCTTAAGGTATTCAGCTTGATGTTTCCGTTTCGATTCGGCTGCACGTTGCCTCGCAGCTTCGAGATTCGCTTGGCGTGGTTGCCGTTTACGTTCAACTTCGCGAGCTTAAAGTTTTTGATCCGCTTGCCTCCCACGTTTGCCGTTTAGGTTCCGCGACCTGACCCCTCTTCTGCACAGGGCGGCTGCTTAGGCTCCTTACGTTAATGTTTTCACGGCTCGCGTTGCTCTCATAGCTTGCGGTACTCATGCCTCTGCAACTGGCGCCAACGTTGATGTACATAGCGCCGTCGTGTAGTGGAACGGTAGTAAGCACGCCACCTTACATGGGAGAGGAGAAAACGAACGAAGACAGCGCTCACGCCACCTGAGCTAGGAGAGGAAGATATGGGGAAGTTCGCACATGTGCAACGGACGAACGTTTGAAAGAGAGAAGGACGAACAGAGCCCCGAGCGCAAGCTGCTTTCGCATCTAAAACAGGTAGAGTGTAGTCTCTATCCGTGCAGTTTTTAATGTTTGATAATCTTTCGATGTTCCGTTTCTTAGGCAAAAGAAATAAACATAAACTTCACACATATTTGGCAGTTTGTAATGCATCAGAGTCAGAATATTCAGAGTGTGTGAGGATTTTGTTTATTGTAGTCTATGAGGTCATTGTTAGTCAACATTAGGTGTTTAAGAAGGTCTTCTATGCTCAGTTATTTATTGGCCCTTATTCAGTTGCATAACTTTTTTTACGTTTTCCTTTCTCTCACTGTAGATCAAACTATGCAGCACAATAAGGTAGCATTACCTCAATTATCGCCGCTGTTTTCACCCTTTCACTACTGCTCTCTCAGGTAAGCCACTGACCGAAAAGCTGACGTGGTTTAAAGCGTGTAACAGCTTGGTAGCTGCGCCCTCCTTTCCTATGATAACCAGGCTAACCTGCGCTGGATTAAGCAAACCAGAGTATTGTAAATAGAGTTAACAGGTAAGACAAATATTTAAAGAATAGATACGCTTCTGAGAAGTTATCATCATTGCTTCCAAATGATACAACTTCAGTGACGCCGATTTTACGATAACTCATACACCAGAGATTTCTTCATCAGCATGGTGCCACCGTATCTGGTCAAGAGGTACTGAACCACTT
>WOVY01007440.1:0-47517 GCA_013436015.1 Rhipicephalus annulatus
AAGACTAAAATTTGCCTTTTTACGTCTGCACTTGTTTTTCTCAGTGGGGCCATTTACTTCTTGCTCCGTAATTTTTCACAAAAAAGTAGGCAAAGTCAGCACTAATTATTTATTCTCTAATCTTTTCGCGCCTTCTGACTATTTGAGTGCCAGAGCACGCACAAATTGAAATGAAATCGGGTGAATGCGCATAATATCCACTCAAGACAAGAATTAACGGGCATGCTACTGCATGATAAGGAAGGTAGGAACAGTTCACCCCAATCGCGAATTTACTTTCTCGAACGACGCGAACAGAATTCCAACGCCACAACTTTTTTATAAAATACAATTACCTACGCAAAAACGTACCCCTCTTTACTGGTATTTCCAGACGTTTCTTATTCGCCCTTTAAGTTCTAAACGTCAACAAGGAATTTCATACAGAAGAACGTTTATTTGCGTGTCTAACTGAATTACACAAAAAAGAGTAAAATGAAGCAAACAGAAACAGCTTATGTATAAGTAAGGCACAATATGCGCATGCCCTTCAATAATAATCTTTAAAAAATCGCAAAGAACATACAGTGATCTGAAAGGGTAATATGGTACGTTAGGTGAATGTTTTAAAGAAAAGCACTTCAAGAGGCTTCGGTGCACGAATTTCACTGTCAGCGAAGGTGTCGCCGATTTTGAGAGACAATTGTGGTGTTCCGGGTCAAAAAACGAAAACTATATTGATCCAATGAGTGCAGAAAAAAGCAGGTTAGAGTGGCAATCGATTCGAGGAACGTTGCGAGGAAGACTGGTGTGTTACCACAGAACCACTCCAGCCCTATGATTTTCAAAGTATTCAATATGAACCCACCTAATGTATAAGCGTAAGTGGAATGTTCTTGAAATTTCTACAGGAAAACAAAAAAAAACATATGGACATCGCTAAATGCCTGGAGTCCCAATAATGTGTGTATTGCTGCGTGGCTGAAAAGTAAAGTTGCACCGAGCGTCGCGCCATGCGCAATAGGCAACTACTATTTCTTTTAGCTATGTTTTAGATACATCTGGGAGCCAGCGCTCTGTTTTGTGTGCTTGATTTCTCCTATCCAAGCGCGGTTGCGCTGCTGGTGAGCAATTAGGGTTTCAAGGCCACGCTAGTGCAAAATCCGGAAGCGTAATTATTTAACTCCGTGAGCTAGAGTATAGAAAACGTGGGCAGCGACAGGTTTGGTCTTGCCAGTGCATAGCGGGACTTCACCTATTAGCCAGGTTGTTGATAACTGCGAAGCAATTAACTGATTAATATGTGCATTTTGGCGTCCCAGAACCACCATATGGTTATGAAAGGCACCAGTGTGCAAGCTTTCAGAAATTTCTACCACCCGGGGCTCTTTAACGTGCACCCAAATCCGAGAACATGGGCGTACAGCCTTTTTGTCTGCGTCGAAAATTCAGCCGCCACAGCCGGGACTCAATACGGCGACCTGTGGGTCAGCAGCCGAGTACCTTAGCCTATATGTCACCACGGCAGGGCTTCATTGCAAAGTAGGAACTTCGTCACTGCAATTACTGAAGCCATGCATTCTATCAGAGTGTCAAGCGCTCAGTGCTAAGTGCAAAGATTTTACTTCACTCCTGGCATGGATAAGGGGTCCACGTAGGAGCAAAGCCTTACAACGCAATCCGAAGAGGATGTGAATAGCACACAATCAGGCATTTTCATTCTACTATTCAAAGCAAAGCTCAAGTGGCGTCAGCCTTTACAACGAAGCTTTCCGTCTTTGCCTTGTGCTGATTGGTATTGACAAATTGAACCGACACGTGTTAAGTTCATCCGCTCTTTTGAAAGCTTGGTGCTTTTGCTTGCAGGTTGTCTCGCGACCATCGTGCCGCGTACGCCGGTTGTTACTCGTCCCACTCAATGTGCAGATGTGCATGCCGTTTATTTCAATAGCGCCACCTGAACGGCGCAGCGCCATTCAAGCAGCGTACACACTCTGCACGTGCTCTAGTTTATTAAGAGACCGCTAGGGGGGGGGGGTCCCTTCTTTATAGCACTCTCTCTTGGCGC
The DNA here is from genome assembly GCA_013436015.1 of Rhipicephalus annulatus. NCBI lineage: Eukaryota > Metazoa > Arthropoda > Arachnida > Ixodida > Ixodidae > Rhipicephalus > Rhipicephalus annulatus. Next base: position 2,048 of record WOVY01007440.1, read on the forward strand.
GCTTCTTTTTTATTGCACAGGACATCAATCTGCGCGTTTCAATACTGCTATACACTTTTTGCCATGAACACCAAAGAAGCCAAGAGAGCGCACGTAGGGTTCACAACGCAGCTGCAGCGCGAGCTCGCAGTCATGACTTGTGGTGCGATAGAAACTGCCAAACACTTTTGACCTATACCCACTGCACCACGGCCAGTGGTATTTAGGTATATGCCTACGTATGTAGTAGAAAGCTCTGATGTTTTACGCGACGGCATTTTCACAATATTTGTGTGATCACCAGACAGTCATAATGGCAAACGTATTTATCCTGCGGTACAAATTTACCCTCCTATGCACTCTGTTCTGGACCTACAGCTGGCGCTTTTGTTAGCACGGCTCGACGACCAGCCACTTTGGGAACAGTTAATTTTTAAGTGCCTGAACGTTCGACCTTCAAGTTTGAAATCGACGAAGGGGCCTCTGAAGTTCCTGTATTCAACCGGACTCGCTAAACGACTGTGACATTCCCATGCTTGTGTGTGTGCACGATTTCTATTTTTATTTCTTCACCCACTCGTTTTCCTCCTTTTTCTCACTTTTATTTTTCATACCTTCCCTTTCCCCAGGGCAGAGTAGCCAACGATATTTTTTTCTGGTTAACCTTCTTGCCTTTCACTTAATCTTATTCTCTCTTTCTCTCTCTCTAGCTAAGGGGGGCGTCTTGAAAGACGTGCACAGCCCCAAATGTGGTGCGGTGGGCGCGGAACGTTTGAGAATCGTGTAGCAGAAAGCAGCTCCTCATTGCTTTCATAGCTGTGATAGCAAATGCGCCCGTGGCCGTCCCGTTGAGTCTTCGAGGAAAATTTTATTATATCGTAGGGAGACAATCTTCTGCAATGCCACTATGAATAATAGTGAAACCTCAAAGAAAGCGGCCACCTTTTCCACGTTAAGGAGCATCTAGCTGTCTGTGGTCAGTAGTGACGGCACATGCGTGCGTCAGGCGTTTGCAACGCTATATTCTTGCTTGCTTCACAACTGTTTGCAGTACGCTTTCGTTTTTTGACACTTTCAGCAATATTGGTGCGTGCACACTACCTTATTATTGCAAAACAATCAAATCACTTCAAAATATCTCAAGTTCAACGTTACTTCACTGTAAAAATCGTGTTGTGTGGTCGGTGGCGTGCTCGTTTGAGGCGGCTTTTTGCCGAAGTGGTTTTCAGCCGCCAAGTCTTGCGAATTGTTTTTTTTGAACTTGTCACGGAATCATCCTCGCTCTTCATGATTATGCTCTTTTGTCTCGCCACTCACGCAGCTTTGCGAAGATCTTGAGGCGTGGGCGAAAAAGAGTACGTGCTATGATTTCGGCCAGAGCGGATGCCGTAGCTTCGTTCAGTATTTTGCTGCACCTTGTGAAGTGAAGATTCCTTTGGGCACGGTCACGTCGGCCATCGATTCGTCTCTATCATTCATTACAACCTCTTGCGTTGTGTATGTTGCTTTCCGAAACGCGCAATCATTGCTACAGCATTGGTAAAGCTTCGTTTGTCACTCGATACTCTCTACCCTGCAACATGTCTCCCTAACATACAAATTGTTTACCAATTTAGGAAAAAACTTCTGTATGAGCCTCTTCAAAAAATGGAGTTCAATTTGTCACTTCCGGGGGTTCATCTCTTTCGAACTACAGCACGGGGTTCTAGCAGGCCACGGAGTGTTCGTGATGAAGAATGTAGTTTACTACGCGAGGTGGAATGAATAGATAGATAAAGTTATCTGAATCAAGCTTTCTGTTCAACAATTCATTGGTGTTTCTTTCGTGATTCATGCTAATTCTTTCGAAAAAATTCTATTGTTAAGTATATTCGGATTATCAACAATATTCGGATTATCAACAAAACACTGCTTGATCTCACATTACATTCCTGTGAACTTCGAAGCGTATACGAGAAGTTATTAAATATAGATGTTCATAAATCACTCGACCAGTCTTGTGCTGAAATGAAATAGCTTGTGTAGCTCTCTTTTCCCACCACCGCTATTGCTGTAGGAACATTACGTAGGAGCATTGCAGCTGCAGAGGTGGTGATGGAGACGAATTCAAAGATGCAGCAGCAGAATGAGGGACGGCAGAGGGAGTGGAGACAAAACACATTTTGCGTGTCACAACCGTAATTCCTTTGTTTCGCTGCATAATAAAAAAGGTACGAAGCAAGAAACTATAAAATGTCGCTTTCGGAGGACAAAATATGTACCTTTTTGTGCAGTCAACTACGCAGCGGTTCATAATTCAGATGAACTGGGCGATGGGAGAGCATTTGGTTCTGCTCTGGCTCTCAACGGCTGTCTGCCTTGATGGCCGTAGGGGGACGGGCTAGTCACCATGCATGGTATAGGGCTTCACTCTATAGTCCAAGATAATGGCGCAGAAGGCTTCAAACTATTGGGGTTTAGAGAAATTCAAGGCAACATAGACTTTAAACGGGTAAAAATAACCAGGACACAATCAATGCACAAATAAAGGTTAATCCTTCAACACATAGTGACAATATTACCTTATGGCTAGGTGGCGGGAACCGCTAACCGATCTAAAGGGTAGAGCCGGATACATCCATATATTCATTCATGGAGTGTATACCAGGCTAAGGAAATGAACACAAGAGTAGCGAGACGCAGTTACATATATATATATATATATATATATATATATATATATATATATATATATATATATATATTCCAAAAAGTGGAGGACGGGCAAAACGAAAACTTTTTATTTTTTCTACGTTTCAGCCGGGGACTAGCCTTCATCAGGGAAAACACGATACGAAAATGCTCTTTCTTTAAGTAGGCATGGTATATCAAGGGCCTCTGACACATGAACCATCACTATATTATACTATCTACTGTGACTTAGCGAGTAATAAACGGTGAGCAGAGAATGTCAAAGCAATGTCAAAGAAAGATTATGAGGAAGCATGAACGGTGTTTACATCAAGTAGATCACATGAATAGCAGTTGGAAAAATACTGTAATATCTACAAACAAAAAATAAACTATCTAACCCGTACAGCAAATCACACGCCCAAAAAAGACAAAAAAAATTAAAACAGAAAACGTTCGAATGGAACAAGATTCATTGTTAAGAATTTCATGGCGCACAAACAGAATCGATATCCTGGATGGCGTATGCAACCTAATCATCTCTTAAAATATTATACTCGGCTGGCTGCGACGACATAAACTCTACATTATTAAAAAAACACTATAGCACACTCTAGCAAATTTTCGTACCTTATATTTAACCAATCTTTAAACACAGGAGCCTTGCCAGAACATTGGAAGAAAGCTAAAATAGTCCCCATTTTCAAAGCAGGCCGGCGCGAAAGCCCCACTAACTATCGCCCGAATAGCTTAACTAGTGTCCCATTCAAAATCCTTGAGCTTATTATAGCATCAACTCTTATGTCTTGCCCCGCCGCGGTGGTCTAGTGGCTAAGGCACTCGGCTGCTGACCCGCAGGTCGCGGGTTCGAATCCCGGCTGCGGCGGCTGCATTTCCGATGGAGGCGGAAATGTTGTAGGCCCGTGTGCTCAGATTTGGGCGCACGTGAAAGAACCCAGGTGGTCGAAATTTCCGGAGCCCTCCACTACGGCGCCTCTCATAATCATAGAGTGGTTTTGGGACGTTAAACCCCACATATCAATCAATCAATCAACTCTTATGTCTTACCTAGAATCAATCAGTTTTTTCTACCCTTTTTAATATGGTTTCCGAAAGTATCTTTCCTGCGAAACACAACTCGCTAAAGTTACTAATGACATACTACTGCGAATAGATGATCACGTACAAATAGATGCAATTTCTTAGATTTCTCCAAGGCCTTCGATCGCGTACCCCACAAGCACTTGCTCATCAAATTATCCGCTATTGGTATCTCCCCAAACCTTATAAAATGGCTCGAGCATTTCTTAAACGCGTTCAATTTACTGTTGCTCACAATTTCCAATCAGCCCTTACCAGTCTCACTTCCAGTGTTTCCCAGGGTGCCGGCTTATCACCTCTATTATTTCTTATATACGTGAATGACCTTCCTAGTAACAATAAATCACAGCTGCGCCTATTTGCAGACGACTGCATTCTTTATAACACCTTCACTCCTTTAACGACGCAATCACCCTACAACATGACCTTGACAACATCACTTCATGGTGCGGAAAATGGCAAATCCCCCTAAACCTCGCTAAATGCAAGGTCATGTCTTTCAACCGTAAAAACATCAACTCACATAAAACCTACTGCATTAATTCAGTTCCCATTGATCACAGCGTACTTACAAGTACCTAGGAGTTCATCTGTCATCATCACTTTCATGGGTGAAACACATTGAAACCATTCGTTCTGAAGCTTCCCGCACATCAGGCTACTTACGACGTAACCTGCGATCTGCATCTACAGACAAAGAAACTCGCATATCTAACATACGTGTGACCGAAACTCGAGTATGCGTCATCCATATGGCATTCTTCACAAGCTTATCTCCCCGATGATTTGGAAGTCGTTCAAAATCGCGCAGCTCGTTTTATTACGTCCCGATATTCAAGGCATATCAGCGTAACCGCGCTAAAGCAAACGTTGTCACTCGCATCGCTCGCTTCACGTCACATAAGTTCTCGTATCTGCCTCCTTCACACATTATTTTACCTTAGCAGGTCGGGACACCCTCTCCTAAAACGTCCTCTCGCCTGTCCCATACGCACCCTCTAATGACCATAAAATGCCGGACGACGGCGATCAGCAGCTCATTTTCCCCCATGCCGTAACACTCTGGAATGAACTGCCAGATAACATTGTTTCTTGCAGGGACCGCTCAACATTTCGCAAAAAAACTAACTCGTTCCCAAAATCCAAATACGATGTCCTAACAGCACATTAACTATCGCATTTATAGTTGTTTTACTGTACTTCCAGAACTTATTTATCGCCTATTATGTTTTTTATGTTTTGTTATACGTGCTATTTTTCGCTTGTGTTCTTTATTGCTCATTCATTGTAATCAGTGTGTACCCTCATTATGTTCCATTGCTTAGGAACTTACAACCTGGATGTATGACGCCCCCTTATGTAATGCCTTCGGGCCCTTAAAGTTGAATAAATGAAATAAAATAACACAAGGTCGACAAATTCAATGCACCGAAAAGGTGTAGTGAAAATCTGCGTGTGCAGTGATTATGAACGGACTGATGAAACGAGAACTTAGTTCTGCGCCGAAAGAAACGTCAGTTTGCCTTGATTTTCATTTATACCAAATAAGATTGCGTTGAACGTGTGTATCAGAAATGACTCGAGCAGTTTCCTATCATAGTGTGAAGGGAAACCAGGTTCCAGTATAGTAGCTCTTAGTTTATTGAATGAGGGATCAGGAATGTTAACGTGCTTAAACAGAGGTGGATTGGGTAGGCTTGTGGCACGTGACTTATGGTTATTAAAGCGCAGTCTAAAAGGCGTTTTAGTGTGTCCGATGTATTGGAGTTTGCAAACAGAGCATTCAAGCATGTACGCAATGTTGCTTGTGTCACAGTTAAAATCCCCTTAAAATTTTAGATGAAAGTTTGATGCTGTACTCTTAACCAGAGTGGTCTTCGTCATATGGTTACAAACTTTGCAACGGGGTTTGTTGCATCGATGAGAAGCAGAAAAGGTGGTGGCGGTAATCCTTGATGAGGTTAGTATGTCACGTAAGTTCTTCGATCTGCGATATACCACATGTGGGGGATCAGGATAGATGTTTTTTAAAGTGATCACTGTGTATTAGTATGTTGTGAAGCTTCTGAAGAATGCTGTTGATGTTTGGTGCTGATGTGGAGTGTGTTATAACCAGGCTCGTGCTTGAAAATGTGGTGTTCTTCTTCCGAATAAAAAGCTCCTTACGGTCAATGTCCTCAGCCCTTTTAATAGCATTGTTCATGATTTGTGGTGGATAACTTTGTTTCTGTAGGGTCTCCCGAAGTTTGGTGCAGTTGTCTGTAAAATCTGAATTGTTCGAACATATTTATTTAAAACACAGTGCTTCACCATATGGAATTGCCGTTTTGCAGTGCTTTGGATGTGAACCATTGAAATATAGGTATGACTGCCTATCCGTAGATTTTCTAAAGAGTTTAGTCGTCACTTTATTAGCACGTATAGTAACCGTGATGCCAAGAAAATGTATTGCTGTGCAGGAGTATGATTCTGAATAATAGATGGTGGGATGAGCCTTGTTGAAATCTACAATGAACGACAGAACTTCTGTCTCCCCGTGCTGCCAGATCAGAAAGACGTCGTCAATATAACGCTTATAATAAAAGGGTTTGAGACCGCATGCGTCTAAGAATTTATCTTTGACTTGGCCCATAAAAATATTTCCATAGCTTGGTGCAATTTTTGTACCCATATAAGTGCCACTGACCTGTACACATTGCACACCATCAAATTCAAAATTGTTCAATGTCAGGATTAGATATAGTACCCGCGCTATTGTGTTGCTGTCCTCCGTTTCGTTGAAAGCTTTTCTTTCATAAGCCTCTAATATTGCTTGGATGCCATCAATATGCGGGATGTTCGTATAGAGTGAGGCTACGTCTAGTGTCACAAGCAATGAACCAAGTTGCACGTCGAGGTGAATAATGTCGAGCAAGAAATGGTTTGTATCTTTCAGACATGAATTGAAAGTAGGTGGGATATCTTTATTGAGCTTATCAGCGAATCTAGACATTGGTTCAGTGACAGTGCCAATAGCGGAAACAATAGGTCAGCCAGGATTATTTGCTTTGTGTACTTTTGGCAGGATATACAAGCGCCCCGGGATGGAGCTGAGAGGATTAATGACCGGATAGCTCTCTCGCTGATTTTGTCTTCTTCGACAAGGTCTTTTATGGTATTGGAAACCATTTCCTTGAACTGCTCTGTCCGGAAACCATTTCCTTGAACTGCTCTGTCCGACCATCATCAAGGCGCTTGTAAAAATGGATATCATTCAGCTGTCTTTGAATCTCAGTAGTACAATCAGAGTTATTCATTATTACTACAGCGCCACCTTTATCAGCTGGTTTGATAATTATATTTGCGCAATCTTGCTGCTTATGGAGGGCTTTTTCTCAGATATACACAGATTATGTTTAAAGGACGCGGGTTTCTTATAGGCCTCCATTATGTCGCCTTGTACTGCTGAGATGTAGAGATAAAGAGACTTGTCACGTTGTGTTGGAGGCGTCCAGTGCTCGTGGGATGGCATGTGCGAAGAAGATGACCGTTCATGAAAGAACTCTCTTAAGCGAAGGTTTTGTGCAAAATTATCCAAATCCTTTGCCAGCTGAAAATTGTTAAAGCCACCATTGGCAAGACAGAAGTTAAACCGCGAGCAAGTACCACTATTTCCGGTTGGGAAAGACTAGTCTCCGAAATATTGACGTTAGTGGACTTATCAACTTCTGTATTATCAGAATCTGTTATTACTTTTACAGCCGTCTCAGGAAGTATTTTGTCGCGTGGAGCAACTTCTTAGCCTTTTTGAGTAAATTTCAGCGTATTTACTTTGTTCGTATACGTTGAGGGCCCTGATCTCTGAAGTACTCATCGGATGCGAGGCGCATTGTTGTCGTTCAGTGTTAACTAGTGCTTTGGAGGATTCTTTGTAATGGACGATCACGACACGTGTTAGGTCTAAAGAAGCATTTGTAAAGATTTCATTCCATTATCAATATATATCACAATACTTAGAAGTAGAAATTTTCTGAAGGGATTAGCATAAATCACGAAAGAAACACCAATGAATTGTTGAGGAGCAAGCTTGATTCAGATAACTTTAGCCATCTATTCAGTCCACCTCGCGTAGTAAACTACATTCGTCATCACGAACACTCCGTGCCCTGCTAAAACCCCGTGCTGTAGCTCGAAGGAAATGAACCCCCAGAAGTGATAAATTGAACTCCATTCTTTGAAGAGGCTCATACAGAAGTCTTTTTCCTAAATTGGTAAACAATTTGTATGTTAGGGAGACATGTTGCAGGGTAGAGAGTACCGAGTGACAAACAAAGCTTTACCAATGCTGTAGCGTAGGTTAAGCGTTTCGGAAAGCAACATACACAACGCAAGAGGTTGTAATGAATGATAGAGACGAAACGATGGGCGACGTGACCGTACCCAAAGGAATCTTCACTTCACAAGGTGCAGCAAAAGACTAAACAAAGCTACGGCATCCTCTCTGGCCGAAATCATAGCACGTACTTTTTTCGCCCGCGCCTCAAGATCTTCGAAAAGCTGCGTGAGTGGCGAGACAAAAAAGCTTAATCATGATGAGCGAGGATGATTCTCTGACAAGTTCAAGAAAAACAGTTCGCGAGACTTGGCGGCTGAAAACCACTTCGGCACAAAGCCGCCTCAAACGAGCACGCCGCCGGCCACACAACACAACTTTCTCAGTGAAGTAACGTTGAACTATAGATATTTTGAAGTAATTTGATTGTTTTGCAATAATAAGGTAGTGTGCAGGCACCAATATCGCTGAAAGTGTCAAAAAACAAAAGCGTATCACACAACAGTTGTGAAGCAAGCAAGAATATAGCGTTGCAAACGCCTGACGCACGCATTTGCCATCACTACTGACCACAGACAGCTAGATGTTCCTTAACGTGGAAAAGGTGGCCGCTTTCATGGAAGGGCTGTGCACGTCTTTCAAGACGGCCCCCTTAGCTAAAGAGAGAGAAACAGAAAATAAGATTAAGTGAAAGGATAGGAGGTTAACCAGAAAAAAATTCTCGTTGGACACCCTGCCCTGGGGAAAGGGAAGGTATAAGAAGTTAAGGTGAGAAAAAGGGGGAAAAGGAGTGGGTGCAGAAATAAAAATAGAAAGCGTGCACACACTCAAGCATGGGAATGTCACAGTCGCTTAGCGAGTCCGGTTGAATACAGGAACTTAAGAGGCACCTTCGTCGATTTCTGGCTTGAAGGTCGAACTTTCAGGCCCTTCAAAATTAACTGTTCCCAAAGTGGCTGGTCGTCGAGCCGTGCTAACAAAATCACCCCCTATAGGTCCAGAACAGAGTGCATAGGAGAGTAAATTTCTACCACAGGATAAATACGTTTCACGTGATGACTTTCTGGTGAGGACACGAATAATGTGAAAATGCCATCACGTAGGACATCAGAGCTTTCTACTACATACGTAAGCATATACCTAAATACCACTGGCCGCGGTACAGCGGGTATAGGTCAAAAGTGTTTGGCAGTTTATATCGCACCGCAAGTCTTGACTGCGAGCTTGTGCTGCAGCTGCGTTGTGAACACTACGTGCGCTGCCTTGGATTCTTCGGTGTTCATGGCAAAAAGTGTGTAGCAGTATTGAAACGCACAGAGTCATGTCCAGTGCAAAATAAAGAAAGCGCGCCAAAAGAGAGTGTTAATAAGAAGGCCCACCCCCTAGCGGTCTCCTATTAAACTAGAGCACGCGCGGAGTGTGCACGCCGCTTGATTGGCGCTGCGCATTGAGGTTGCGCTATGTAAATCAACGGCGTGCACATCTGCACATTTAGTGGGACGAGTAACAACTGGCTTACGTGGCAGGAAAGTCACGAGACAACCCGCCAGCAAAAACACCAAGCTCCCAAAAGAGAGGATGAAAATAACACGTGTCGGTTCAATTTGTCAAAAGCAATCAGCTCAAGGCGAAGACAGAAAGCTTTGTTGTAAAGGCTGAAACCACTTGAGCTTTGCTTCGAATAGTATAATGAAATTGTCGTATTGTGTGCTATTCACATCCTCTTCGGATTGCGTTGTAAGGCTTTGCTCCTACGCGGACACCTCATCCATGCCAGGAGGAAAGTAAAACCTCTGCACTTATCACTGACCACTTGACGCTCTGATAGAATGCATGGCTTCAGTAATTGCAGTGACGAAGTTCCTACTTTGCAATGATGCCCTCCCGTGGTGACCTATAGGCTAAGGTACTCGGCGGCTGACCCACAGGTCGCCGTATTGAGTCCCGGCTGTGGCGGCTGAATTTTCGATGCAGACGAAAACGCTGTTGGCCCGTGTTCTCGGATTTGGGGTCACGTTAAAGAGCCCCGGGTGGTCGAAATTTTTAAAATCTGGCGCACTGGCGCCTCTCATAATCATATGCTGGTATCGGGATGCCAAAGCGCACATATTAATCAATTTAATACTTCGCAGTTATCAACATCCTGGCTAATAGGTGAAGTCCCGCTATGCACTGGCAAGACCAAACTTGTGGCTGCCCACGTTTTCTATACTCTTGCTCAGGGTGGGAACAAATCACGCTTCCGGGCTTTGCATTGCGTGGCCTTGAAACCCTAATTGCTTACCAGCAGCGCAACAGTGCTCGCATATAAAAATTTAAGCACACAAAACAAAGCGCTGGCTCACAGATGTACCTAAAACATAGTTAAAAGAACTAGTAGTTGCCTATTTCGCATGACATGACGCTCGGTGCAACTGTACTGTTGAACCACGCAGTATTGTAAGCATTATGGGGACTCCGGACAGCAAGCGATGCCCGTATGGTTTTTTCCCTGTAAAAATTTCAAGAACATTTCCCTTACGCATATACATTAGGTGGGTTCATACTGGATACCTTAAAAATTATAGGGCCAGCATGGTTCTGTGGTAAAACACCAAACTTCCTCGCAAGTTTCCTCTAATTGATAGCCTTTCGAACCGACTTTTTTCTGCACTCACTGTATCAATCTCGTTTTTTTTTTATCCCAGATGATTACAATTGTCTCTCAAAATTAGCGACACCTTCGCCGACAGTGAAATTCCTGCACCGCAGCCTCTTGAAGTGGGGTGTTTTAGAAAGCTCGCCTAATGTACCTTATTACCTTTTCAGATCACTTTGTGTCCTTTGCAATTTGTTAATGATGATTGTGGAAGGGGATGCACATAGCGTGCCTTACTTTGCAAATGCTCTTTTTGTTTGCTTCATTTTACTCTTTTGGTGTAATATAGTTGGACACGCAAGTGAACATTCTTGTGTATTCTATTTCTAGTTGACGTTTATAACTTAGAGAGTATTATGAAACGTCTGGAAATACCAATAACAAAGGGGTTACGTTTTTGCGGAGTTTATTGTATCTTCGGAAAAAGTCGTTGCACTAGAACTCTGTTCGCGTCGCTTGATGAGGAAGTAAGTTCGCGATTAGGGTAAACTGCTTTCTACCTTCCTTATAATGCAGTGGCACGCCCGTTAATTTGTGTCTTGAGTGGGTATTATGTGCGTTTAGCCGATTTCACTTAAATTTGTGCGCACTCGGGAGCAAAAGTAGTCGAAAAGCGCGAAAAGAATATGGAGTAAAGAATTAGTGCTGACATCGTAGGCTTCCGTCTTATTGATACTTCACGTGATCAAAGCACAGGAAAAAATATTTATTCTATTCTCTAATATTATCGTAAATGTTAACAAAGACACAATATCTTCAGTTAAATATACAGCGACTTCTTGGTCGCATGCCCTTAATCTTGGCAGTTTAACACAATTCAAGCCACGACAGTCGCCTTGTGGTGCATGAGTAGCGTTAGAGAACCATGTGCTGTGCGATGCCATGACACGTTAGACATATATAACGGAGGGACGAAGTTTCCGGGGCCCTCAACTACAGCGACACTGATTTGTACTCTGGTTTTCGGATGTAGGCCTAATGTATATTACTAGTATTACTAATATCGCAATTATCAATATATTATTATAATATTATAATAATATTTATTCGCACTAAGCCTATGCGGGCTGCCTTACCTCTAGGTTTTGGCATTCTTGCCGGAACCCCTTGTAAATAACTCAGTAAATGAAGGTCAGTTGTAGAACTAGAGTAGTTGATATGTATAGCTGAAAGAGTTTCTATTTTTTTCTTAGTAACAAAATCTTGTTGTACTCTGGCACATGTGACCACGAATAGCTACATAGTGCATACTATAACAGCTTTTCCGATTCTAGCCTTTATATGCCAGAAGGAGTGAATGAGCTTTAATGCCATCACTTCTTCCCTTCCTTTGGTTCTACGCAGAATGCAATGCAATAGCTTACGCTAGGCCAGATCGCGAACAGAGCCCGTATATCTAAGTACAATCGCTGTTGCAAAATATGTGATTGGAACGGATGCGCCTCAACGGGAGCAGTTGGCGCACGCAAATCTAGCGAGCGAGAGCGAGACGGTGCGAGAGGCGCGAGGTGTGTCGTCCATGGCTGCCAGCGACTCTAAAACATCCAGCCGTGATAGAAAAAAAGGCGGGTGTACATATTAAGTCATGTGAACATATGGGCAAATCCCCCGACTTCGGCGGAGCAAGAATTTCGTCTCCACGGAGCACTTTGTAGTCTGGGGTTGCAATTCTTATAGCGCAAAAAACAGAACGACAAAAACGAGGCAAGAAGAGGACGACATTTGTCGTTGTTCTGTTCTCGCGCTATAAAAATTGTCATGTCATAATGACTAGGCCAAAGCGCCACCCTTCTAGGGTTGCGCTCAATCATGCAATTGGAACACACAATTTACCCTGCCAATCTATCATTCAAATGCGATTGCTCCTAACGGGGAAGAAAAAGCCCATCGAAATATAGCATTGGCCTCTGATGTTAAAGTGCAGCTATCTCGTACCAGTATACGGCCTGTTAGTTTTTTTTCGAACGAATAATTTTATCTCTCGCTTAGATATTGGAATGTTTGATAACAATATTAAGTAATTATTTATTTCATCACTTTTCAACCTTCATACTCGTTCTTTTTCAGTGATACTAGAGCTGAATCGTGCTTTGTAATTTCACGTTTGCTTCATTCGCTCTTTTAGGCTCTCAGTACTGTGTTACAGGCTAAGTGATAACACAATTTGTTAGACCCTAATAGACGCTGCAGTGAGTTCTTGAAATATTTTTACACATTTTCCTAAATATTTCAGCGGCTTCAGAACTTTTGAGTAATTACAACATGTGAAAATAGCTCAAGGTCCATGAAATTTTCTAGCTGCTTCAGAAATAGTACTTAACTGAGAATAAACGTCAAATGAAATTTTACCACATTTTTACGATCTCCAGTAATGATTATGTTCGTCATTATGCTCCAGAGGTTCATTAGACTAAGCTTGACTTGTTTGGCAAGTTAAAAAGGCGACTTTCTCTTATTTTGGGAAAATTAGACCTATTTATTCACCGCCTAAGCCTATGCTACACCAGCTTTCACAAAAGAACGATATCCTAGCCGTAACAACGTGCAAGCTGACTGCCTACTCAGATCAAGTTCTAGTCTCTTAACAGAAGAGATTGCATTAGTGCAATCTGCCCCCGCTTACCGCGAATGAATGACTGTTTTTTGAGTACTCCACTCCTGCATGCTGACAAAAAATGACTACGCTCTCGGGTATACAAATTCGGCTGACTCTTCCTGTGCACTGTAGCTTATAAGATCAGAGTAATCTGTGCGTTGCCACTATGCGTGAAGCCAAGCGCCGCACCGTTCACCATTCATGCATGCAAGATATATCACGACGCTATGCATAAGTGCACTAGCAGACTAGCTTGCTCATGAATACCTGCTCTTCCTTGCATTGGCTAGTTTTGTCGTAAGCAAGTTTAACGAAGACATTCCAACAGCCACTTGTTCTCTCCGATCAGCAACATTGCGAGCGTACACACTGATGCAAGGCACATTGGTAATGGCCGCCACTTATCGCGTATCTAATGATAAACACATCTATACACTTCTACGTATACTTCTGTGCAACAAAGAAACCACACGACCATCGCTCTCTACGAAAGCACTCTGTATTCATAAAACGCATTTTGCTCGTTCTATTGGTCATATTGACCGCTTGCGCAAACAAGGACAGAAAGAGCATCTGCACACGGCAAGTGGTGAAGTGCAAATGCAATATATTTATTTTTCATAAACTTAATCCTAAACAGATATGGACATACATACGTGTTGCACGTTTTCATACGACCAGACGGCAAAGGTAAAAACAAGCAAAATGTACCAGTAGTTACGATGCTGCCTATACTGAAATCTGAGCGAAGATGTGTGGCTCTTGTGAGTTTGTGATAAGGTAAGGTGAAAATCACCAGCATATCCACGGACTGATTGATGATAAGTGGGGCGAAGCGTCCATCAGTCCGTCCGTGCTTCCGTCCGTCTGTTCGTTCTTGCCACCATCCATGCGACCAACTGTATACGTCTGTCCAATCGTTCGTCCGTTTGTCCCTGCGTTCTTCCGCCCATCCATCTGCGCTTCCGTCTATTCGTCCATCCATCCGCCCGCTGCTTGTCTGGCTGCCCGTCGGTGTGTCCATCTGTCGATCTATCAACACTCCAAGTACCGCAATCTCGCATCCTTTCGCAATGTGTTGTTCATATAGAAGTAGTGATTTATAGCGGACATTTAAATGACTAAACGAGAGGTGGCTACCTACTACTATTACTACCACGACTACTACTACTACATACACCGAGCACGCCCGACCCACGGCATAAGGTGATTTGCCCCTAAAAATTTGAGACAAAATACATGTAGGTGATACGGTGACTGACGCGGACAATTTCGGGAAGCTGATTTCTTATCAAGCACCGCAGATGCAGTGTAGCATGACTCCTTCACTAAACAGAATACCCCACTATGCTGGTAGACGTGCTTTAGAAGGCCACTGTTCACGCAGGTCTTCATTTTTGGACACAGTAGCGGTGGCTGTATAATGCGATCACTAAGTAATTAAGTAATCGGTCACCACAAGACGGTGCGCACTTACGTAATGACACGACTCACCACTGTGGAACCTGTCAGCTCGCTTTTGTCCTGCTTTCGTTCTCCTCCTGCTTTCGTTCTCCTCGCTATCGCTGTTATTCGCCCTCCAATTCACTCCACGCTCACCGTTTCTCCAGGCTCCCTCTTCCGGTCCCAAGACGCCAACGCCACTAAAAACTGGAACGGGTGCCTAAGAGCTTCACCTTAAGAGAACGTGTGCACTAGTTGAGTATTGCCAGAGAAACGCATATTTGAACTGCAAACATCACGAATCCAGCGCAAAGCTAGCAGCCTCGTTAGAAGTGCAGCCCGCCGCTGTGCGCCTGCCTGCCGGCCGTACATACGCACGAACCCTGACCGAACTACCTGTGCTTTTGACGAAGAAAAAAAACAAAGTTTCTGGTGAAAGGGTCGTGATATAGACAGACTCTGCATTAGTTCTTTTTCATACTCGTTTGTTCTATCGGTCACCCCGATGGCAACGCCATTCGATGCAGGAACAAAATAGGACCAATAATCTAGGCATATAGTGCTCTCACTTTATTTTCCAGGCCTTTTCAGCAGTTTACTAGTACTGTTTATTTGGCTAGTCAGTTCATATTCACATCGAAGCCACAAAGGCTAGACTGTTAAGCACGAAGAAATAACGTCGTACAACGTTTTTTACGAATGAGTATTTCACGACAGACTTCATTCACTGAAAACGCAGTTTCTGCTAGGAGGCATTCTTACTCTAGTCAATATGTAAGACATTATGTAAGGCATTATGTCTTGCATAATGTCATTATGTAAGACATAATATCAATATGCAAGACAAACCTATCAGAACATTTTATCTGATCTATGCGTCCCTGTCCAAAAAGAGTCTGTGCTTTACAGCTGGACGCCATTGGGAGCATATAAAAAAACAGAGAGGGCTCTAGTGCTGAGTTATTACGTCGCGATAAAACGATGACGTTTGAATAAGGTGGTGAGTTTGATTTATCCTTGTATCCTGCTCACTGTATTTCTAAGCCGCGCGCATAGTTACAATGTTTCAGAATTAAACTAGACTCAGAAACGCATTGTCGAGCTCCAGGTGAACAAGCGTGTACTGCACGAAAGCAAAAAATGACGCAGAGAGCAATGGAAAGAAAAATGATAGGTGTAACCCTATTAGACAAGAGGGAAGCAGGGTGGGTCAGGAAAATAAAGGGTGATAAGGACATCACAGCTGAAATCAAGAAAATGAAACGATCAAGGACAGCACACGCAGTGTGAACGCAAGGCAACTGCAGGTCATTAAAGATCGCAGACTGGGATAAAAGAGAAAGCAAACGAATGAGGGGGAGAGTAAAATCAAGTGAGTAAAAGAGATAAGGAATTTCGTCGTTATAAAGTGGCAGCTGAAAGCGCAGGACCATGTTGAATGCGGAACATGGGAGAGACTTTTGTCCTTCTGTAGGCGTAATTACGCTAATATTAATAATAAATGATCACACAAAAGCACTAAAAGCCGGGTACAGCGCTTCGGCTGTCACGGGTCAATATTTATCTATTATTATAATATGCCTTACCACTAAATACAGAGATGTATCTTGAACATACGTTCATTTAGTGTATCTCAAGCCTGGTTGGTGTGTTTAGCATCTGTAAGGTCAATGTACGCGTTCTATGTCCTTGGCCAGTAATAACGCTCAAGTTAAATTCGGAGCTCAAATGTTTTACCAAAAGCGTTTCTTTTAACGAAATATTTTTATTTGCTGCCGTTTACATGGCCTTATTTCAGAAAGCAGAGAAACCTAAAAATGCCCATGGAGCTCTATGCTGCATTTGGCAGGCAGTCTTCTCGAATGTGCAGCTCAATTCCTCATATTCATAAACAGAAAATGTTTCGGACAACCTAGAGGTGAGGCTCCGCAGCCGAATGTAACACGCCATTATTCTTGCATCAGATGTTCTAATTATTAATGCACAAGTATGAATATGCAAAGGCTGTTCGTTTGTGGAGACCTTTATTCATGCGGATGGATGACATAAAAGAAGATGGGCTGTTACCACCACAAAGCATGACAGCAATTATCCGGCCTCATAAGAACTGACACGGATGCGTATGCACGTAAACTTGAAAAACTGATGCGGGCAAGGATATTGGGGGACAGATATCAAAACATAAACTGTAAATTTTCTGCATATTGTCCACTATCCGCTGTCCTTGAAACAATGAAGAGTGGCACGGCAGAGGAGCTACTATTTCCCTGGCTATCATACATGCTACACCAATAGCAGCCAACCAATGAAAATGGTTACCGATTCACAAAGTGCCTATCGGAACATTGCAATATAGTAGTGGTCAGACCCCATATACACACACCCTATACTGGCACCTGCATACATCTCACTTTGTTACACAGAGTGACTATTGTCTGTACACCTAAACACACCTCTCTCTATGGCAATCAATGTGATTATGGTGTAGGCCGAGAGCTTACAGACACATACCATCTGGAGAACTGTACAACCCAGCTGACGCACTGAACGAAGTAATAAAATTCCCGGAGCCACTACAGTATTAACGACAAAGCTATAGGTACTTCCCGCATACACACGAATTACCCAACAAAGAGGACGCGTTTGCTTATTGGCAGCTTCAGGCTAGTTTCTTCTCTTGTCGGTAAATCGCTTATCTCTCATGTCAATCAATATCCCTCATAGTGCTCGTTCGTGGAACAAAGCCCGCGGTGTATCGCTGCATCTATAGGTATGCCCACAACCACCAGACTACTGCCCTATTCCATCACCCTCACACTCCGCCTGAGAGATTGCGCTGACCAGCTCAGAGCATTAGGAGCAGCGTTGGCTGATCTAGCGAGCACGAATAGTAGCGTGAGCCAATGAGGTCCTGGACTAAGGACTACATCGAGTCCAACACTGTGTGAGATCGGTCGCTTTCTTTAACAAGTATAAGCAGCAATCTTGCATTCACTTTGTACACTGCTGGAGCATACACACGTGATTTGTGTGTAAATCATGCACGAGAAGCCGCGTAATGCTGGACCCTACATCAACTTTGATAAAAACTGAATTGGACAGTGCAGCGCAGTGTGCGTGTAACGTGGGATTATGATAGAGCCGCCAGAAAAGAAGAAGAAAGAAAGCGCGTTCCATGAATAAACCGTTGCCGAGCGCACGTCAGTCTCTCGGTCCTCTACATAGTTTGGTGCCGTAAAACCCGGGTGAAGGCTGACGTTCTGCACCGAAGATGGATCTCCTGAGACGCAGCAGAGGATTAGTCCAAGCCGCCGCTACAAGGCTCATTACGTCCGCTACCGAAACTTTACAAGCGGTGAATGTTGCTCCGGCCAATCTGCAAGTCATCTTGAATGATCTTCAAGACAAATACACGACACTTGCAGATTTACACGAAAAGATTTCTGACCTCATATTAGATGATGCCGAGTATGACGAGGAAACGATGGCAGCTCTCCAATACCACGACAAAATCTGCCACATTATGAGCCGTATCCGCTACCATCTTAACTCAGTTTCAAGGCCAAATGCGCCCGTTGCAGCAATGCGCCCGTTGACGCTACTGCAACCGATCTTCAAGGAGTCTACACTCAAGGAAATACCCGATCACCGCTGCAATTTGCCCTACCTAAGTAACCGGTACCCATTTTCTCGGAAGAACTTCGCGAGTGGAAAAGCTTCTTGGAGTATTTTGAGGCCACGATTTACAACCATTGCGAGCTTTTGGACATTGAGAAGTTCGCTTATGTGGGGTTGTATATAACCGGACCAGCAAAACGTGCAATCGAAGGTGTTTGACTGAAGCAAGCGAACTACGTGGTAGCTGTCAAGATGCTCCAAGAGAGGTTCGGCCGTCAAACATCCCTCGTAGATGGTCACATCAACAGCTTCCTTGCCATCGCTACTACGGACCGTTTGTTCAACACATTACAGATGCATGAACTCTACGAATAAATACGCCTTCGCACCAGCTGCCTGGATAGCCTCGGAGTTCAAGCGTCGGAGCACGCGGTTATATTCTAGCGTGTTCTCATGCGATCACTATCCGGAAACATCGCTGTTCTGTACCGGCAGGAGGCCGAGGCGACCGACGGGGCTACTCCAAGGTCACGTCAAGAAGAGGTTCGTGACATGAAAAAGTTTCTTCGGATCCATATTGAGAGGAGAGAAGAAAGCTCCCATTTGAGGTGCCGACGACAATCCAGCACCGCGGGACACCAGAGAAGTGATCCTCACTTTCAGCCGCCGGTAGCATAAGCATTAGCGCTGGCCGCAGGGTCTGCAACGAACGGCCATGCCTGCTGCGTACTATGCGGACATCGTGAGCACACCGTAAATGACTTTCTGACTTACATGACAGCCGACAAGATACGGATGCAATTTGTCAAGAAACACTGCTGCTTCAAGTGTGCCAGAAAAAAACACGTCGCATGAAGATGCCGCAACGCAGCGTGGATTAAGTGCAAGCACTGCGCGACCTGTCTTCTTACCGCACTTGGCCAAATATGGAAATCGTACAACCGACCCAATTTTAACAAGAGTGACACCACGAACACCGACAACGTACCAGTGATCACTAGTGCTGTCTCAAGCAGCTTTACGTCTCCACCGCCAGCTGTTCTCATGCAAACGGCTACAGTATGGCCGTTGGGAAGGCACAATGCCGTGCTGATTCGTATACCGCTTGACAATGGCAACCAGAAGACATTTGTACAGCGTGACTTGTCCACGAAATCGGTCTACCTTCCGTCGGCACAAAAACAGTCTCTGCTAAGGTTTGAATGTTCCAAACGTTCCCGCAACTACCAATACCGAACCGAGCAACTCAAGGTGCCGAGTCGATTCGATCCACACGATATAACAATGGATGCTCTGGAGGTGCCAAAAGTATGCACGGTGAACACAACAGCAATCGGGCAAGATCTTCTGATGCAGGTACACGAATGCAAGATGATTGTGGCTGATGAACCGCAACTCGGAGATCGACCAATTCAAATCATCAGCGTCATTCATAGGATCGGACAACTATTGGCAGACAGTGACTGGTAGAATTGAACGTGTGAGTAAGAATCTATTGATTGATATATAAGGTTTAACGTCCCAAAACCACCACATGATTATAAGAGACGCTTGAGTGAGAAGCTATGCGCCGTTCAAACAATATTTGGTTCGCTTTAGTGCAAGACATCTAGCAAGTAGACATTGCTAGCGGCTTGCATCATGAGAACAGCACATCGGCGCTATTCCTTTTGTATGAGCCCCATAGCCAAGTCACATCATGCATGGCTGACCTAACAGAGACGTGGCCATTCGGTTGGTGCGAGAGGTATCACCGACCCTCCGGGAGTCACTAGTGCATTGACGCGTAAACCATTGTGGTGAACTGGTCCTTCGTTGTCGCAGAATCGTTCTCAAAAGACTTCGAAGATTTCGTTCATCGCCTAAACAATGCTATTATTAAGGCGACCAGAGAAGTGACATTAACCTGCCCCACCACCGTGTTGATGCCCTCTGCGCACCCCTGTGAGCCTCTACGCCCCACTTGAATCGAGAGACGTTATCGTTACGCCTCGTCGGTGGAGCCGTCTCTAACAGAACTGAACGCTTCAGAGTTGAAGGAGGCAGAGATGTATTAGTTAAATTTTGTCGAAGACATGACATTTTCAAGCGAAGTTATGGCCTTGCAAAAAGGGTTATGAGATCCGAAGTCGTCCATAATATGGACTTGGCAACGATTTCTCGACCGTCATGTACTACTTCGTGTAGGAGGCAGACTTCGGCAGTTTGACGACACCGAGAAGAAGCGCCATCTGTTCTTGCTTCCCGCTGATCACCCGGTTACCCAGGTCTTGGTTGACGCAGCATACGAACGCCTGCTGTATGGTGCAATTAGGATCAGCATGCTGGCGGAAGAAGAAGCGTCAGTTGAAGGTCATTCGCTAACCTATTCAGAGGTCATGAGGTCACAGCAATAGACGCTCCGACACTGTCCCACTTGTTAGTCAACAGTCACCACATAGAACGTAAATACCTTACTCCCAGTGTAGCTGCTTCCGACCTTCGAAAACGAGCGTGGCATCTGGCACCTTAAATGCAGAACCCGTGGAAGCGGCGAAAGAAAGAAGTTTTTTTGTTGTTTATGTGTGCTCGCTATACAGAAGGCCTACGCTGTCTACGAGCGCAAAACCCGATGACCTTGTCTTGGTAGATTTATATACGCTGTCTCTCACGTGCACAACGGGTCGTGTGATTGAAGCATTTCCCGGAAAAGATAGTACTAAGCGTTCTTTGTTGGTACGAATCACGGACTGTCAGTGAGTGCGAAGCGCTGTGCAGCGACTGTACGTCCTGGAGGCGCACTCGAACAATGCGACCGCGGTATTGTGATAAAAACTGAATAGGACGTTGCTGCGTAGTGCGCATGCGGCGCGTGTTTGGGATAGGGCCGCCAGAAGAGAAAAAGGAAGAAGTGGCGTTCTATCAATAAATCGTTACCGAGCGCACGTCAGTCTCTCGGTCCTCTACAAACTTGAAGCGCTCTACAAACTTGAAGCCAAGTTTTGCAAGAAACCTACCAGGACCCTGCGATGGTAAAACTTCGGCAGCACAGAAGCATCAGTGGCCGGAGACCAAAGCAGACGTCAGCAGCGAACTACTGTGCATCTGGAGCTTCTGCGATGAGCTGCATCAGCAAGATGGCCTAGTGTTCAGGAGCAATCACCTTTTCATTCCTGCTAAGATACATAGCGAAATTCTTGACTGCCTTTATGCGGCGCATGGGGAGTAGGAAACATGAAAGCACGTGCCCGAACTGAAGTTTATTGAACTTCTATAAACAGCTATATAAAAAGAGTTGCTCGAGTCTGCGGGATCTGCCCGAAACGCAAGGCACGAAATCTGCGCCTGCCCATTGATCAGCCTTGAAGTTCAAAGCCTACCCTCGGAAGTGGTGGAAATCGACATATGCTATCACAATGACACGGAGTATTTGGTGGTTGTTGACACTTATTATTTCTTTCTTTTAAAATTATGCCTGTGACCAGGACAGCCGAAAAGATTATTGCTGCGTTCGCAGCCATGATCGCTACTCAAGGCTTCCCGCAGTGCCTATGGACGGAATATGGACCACCAATAAGCAGCCAAAAGTTTCGTGATTTTGTCGATAAGATTGGCTTGCACCATATTCGCTCCGCTCTCTATCACCCACGCTCAAACGTTATGACTGAACGTGCATAACAAGAAGCCAAATAAGTTCTCACGAGGTAACTGTACGGCTCAGTAGATTTTCGTGGTGCCTTGCTTGACGCCTTGCTTGAAGCCTCGCGATTCCTATTTGAAATCTCTAATGCAGAGACTGATGGGCCGACATGCCAGGACGCTCCTGCCAGTCACAGAATCTCACCTGCGACTACAGACCATGCCCCTGGAAGAGATACATCGGTGGTTTCAAAATATCTGCTGTAGACAACGTTCCTTCTAGAATAGGGGAACAAGGCCTTTACCAGGACTCCCTGAGGTTTCCGCGTCGCAGTGTACAGCTTGTCTTCAAATGTCTGGTCTCCTGCTATGATTGTCAGGCCGGCGAACTGCCTGAGAGCCTACATTGTCTAAACAGCACCGCCGCGACGGCATTGCCGATGGAGCTGGAAATATTGTAGGCCCGTGTGCTCAGATTTGGGTGCAGGTTAAAGAACACCAGGTTGTCGAAATTTTCAGGGCCCTCCACTACGGCGCCTCTCATAATCATGGGTGTTTTTGGGACGTTAAACCCTACACATCAATCAATCAATCATCAACATTGACTAGACCAAAGATGATCGTCAGTTTTAGCTCGCCAGAAAACATCTCCACCTGGCCCCAGCTCCACTGGTGCCCACCACTCGAGAACATGAAGCCGACGTGGGCCCCACTAAGCTACAACTACGTCGAAGCGAACGCAACCGACGACCACCGCAAAGATATTTATTGCCGGAACTGTAAAATTTATTTATTAAACGGAAGATGTAACAGACATGCATGCGCACACGCGCCCGGATGGCGGCAACGCCCCTAGAGATGACATGTATATGAGTGCGCGCGCTAACGTTCAATAAAGCAAATCTTGGACGCACATGACCCGTGCAAGCTACAGCCAGTTGTTCGCAAAAAAAAACGTAACAACGCTTTCAAAACCTTCTGGGCTGAAACTGGGCTCCGCCAATGGCCCAGAGTCTTTTGTTACAACAAAGGCGCATTATCTAGTCCTTCTATAGCTTCGTTAGGTTTTGTCTTAGTGCGTTGAAATGAGTACACTCAGACAGAGAATGGGCGATTGTTTCTTCGCAGCTGCAGTAATTACATGTCGTGGAGCTGGTCATTCCGATAAGAATTGAGTCTGCGTTCGTGAAGGCCACGCCAAGCCACAGATGGCACAGAAGAGTCTTTTCAGCTTGAGATATTTCTGAGGGATGACGTGGCTGAGGATCCAAGCTATGCAGACGAGCGTTTGTGAATTTCATCGAGTTATACACCTTTTCAAAGGAAGGAAACAAACACCACCATGATAGGCTGTGCACGGGAGTACAAAGGCTAAGAGCGCAGCGTTTTCAGTGCATCTTCGAGGGTACGCGCCAATTTGCACCGCCCAAGGAGGGATATGGCGCCCAGCGAGGCGTTTATAAAAAGGTGAATACTGCAGTGGTGTGAGGTCACGTGCAAGTGAACGAAGTCTTGTAGCAGCGTCGGATCTTCAATACTGGATGACTATGTATTTCGTATCGCCATGTGCGGACCGAGCAGCCTCACCTGTGCGGTCAGTGCCCTCTATAACGCAATGACCTAGTACTCACTGACACGCTATGCATTTTGTCTTTCGATTAATTGGTGGTAACGAAGCCTTATATCAGCTACTAACTGTTCATTAGGTCCATGGCAAAAGGGTGACAAGAGACATTAGAAAGCTGCTTTCGACTTTGAGAAGATGGAGCAAGTTTGCCAAGGTTATTCAACCAAAAACTCCAGAGCTGCATGTATGGAGGCGAGTTCGGCAGCTGTCGTCTACGTCAAACGCAATGTCTTGAATGAAACTGTGTTGGACTTCGCAGAAATAACCACCACCCTTGCTGAGCCAACTGAAGCAACAGAGCCATCCTTGTAATGTGAAGGCGTCCATTAGGCTTCCTGGGCAGGAATAGTAATGTGGCTTGTTTCAGGCAATATTACTGGACACCCGTTTCTCCCTTAAGGAGTTTCAAGCGGCCTTACAGCATGCGAACGACTCATTCACCACGATTCATACTATTCCATCCATGTGAATCGTGTGCCACCCTTTTGTCTCTAGAGGAGCTTCAAGCGACCTTGACGGCATGCAAACCACCCGGTTTACACAATTTCATCTGTGTAAATATTAGGGCGTCCGTGTTGCTTTTCTTGCAGGAACAGTAATGGGGCCTGCTGTTTCAGGTCCAGATGCAATGACTGTTTTTTTATTTTAGATGCCACGAATGGTAAGAGCTCTGAGTTAATGTTGGCATCACAACGGTAACGGCGATGATGCTGCATACTTGAAGTGAGCGGAAGCGCTGCGGAATGCTGAGCTAAAATTGCGCTGAACGCTGAGTGGGGTCTAGAAGTTTGAAGTGAGGCGAGGTGATGTGACGAAATCTGAGCGAAACGGCTCGAGTGCATGCTCAAAGCGTCTATGAGGATGTATATGTTGACGGGATAATCACGCGCGATGACGACTCTCAACTGCCAATAATGTATTAAACATCGCCCGGTGTTTTTTGCTAGTTATTGCCATGGAAACACCTTCAATAGTGTTAAGAGACATTTTTCATTTTTGCACTACGTTCGTACATCTAGTACTCTGTTAAGAGTCCGTAGGACTAATATTTCCCTGTAAAGTATGTATTCTTCTGCAAACAACTTTACTTTTACTTTAGTTGAGAGGGCCAGATCATTATTGAATATTGTGAATAGTATTAGTGCTAAAACGTTCCGCTGTGGCACGCCTGACGTGACTGCTGCTCTTCTAAAGGTGGTTTCATGCAGCTGTACAAAGAGTAAGCGATTGGTTTAGTATTCTTTAATCCAGGCAACTATGGTGCTATCCCTAAGAATAAGATAACATTTACTTATTAGTTTTCTATAATAAACGCGATGGAATACTTTTGAAAAGTCTAAATAGATGAGGTTAATTTGTTTTGGCTATTAGGGATGGGACGCATTGTGTACTAATTTTTAAAGTTGATGAACCATTGAGAGGTTTTTTCGGAAACCTTGTTGTACAGGAGATAAGATGTTATTTTTTCTAGGTAAATACTTACGGGTTTCAATATCATATGTTCAATCAATTTACACACAGAACAAGTTAGTGATCGTGGCCTGTAGTTGGAAACCATAGTTTTGCTGCCTGTGTTGTGTATTGGTGTAATTTTAGTGGTTTCCCATACTGCGAGGATAGTGCAGGATTACAGTGACTTATTAAAGATTACACATAAACATTTAACTACCTATTCTGCATACCTTTTAAGCAAGATGTTTGATATCTTGTCCGGATCCGGGCCCTTCTTGGTATCAATATTTAATAGTAGGTTAAGCACGCCTTATTCGGTAATTTTCAAGGGTACTGTTGGTGAATGGTCTGAAAATTGTATAAGTGGTATAATTTCGTCATCTACGGTAAAGAGTGATGGAAAGTATTCAATGAAAGAGTTGGCGAGAGTGTTGTTGTTTTCAGAAGAACGTGTGAGGTCATCATTCTTCTTTGGTATTATACATTTCCAAAATTTGCTCAGAGCGCTTATCAAAGCTGTGGAAAGTATCTTTGCAAAGTAATTATTTTTGGCGTATTTTGTTTCATTCTCCTGTCGCTAACACCTGCAGTCAGATAGTGTCTACTGAGAATACTTGGTGTCGTGTTCAGTTTTTTTCTTAGACGTTTCACCTTCCGTTTCGCACGTATCACGTCACGTGTTATCCAGAACTTTAGTTGCCAAGTTTTTTTTATCAGTACGTAGCGTTTCATGAATGACAATACAATGCCTGTATATCTACTCCAAAGTGTTTTGATGGCCATCGATAAGTTATCTGTAAGTGCTACGAATGAATCATATTCGAAAGCAATACAATCAATTATGTTTGTATCGTCAGCATGGGTAAAGTCAGAATAACGAAGCAACGCCTTTTGATGAAAATTATAGTCATTCACACCTACAGCACAGTAAATGAAGGTATGATCTGAAACGCTCTTCATTATTTCCATTTTTGTAGTTTCTTGCGGCAAATGATCACTTAAAAACTGAATCAAAAATGTTCGACAATGATGCCTGTACTCGCGTGGGTAGGGTTACCATCTGATGTAAATTGAAGTTTAGCATGAGATCACATATCAAATGCGAGCTATCAGACTTGTAATAAATAGCTTGCCACTCTATTTCTGGCATGTTAAAATCAACCAGAAGGATTAGTCTGGCATTTCATACATGACTCAGCATATTACTACAAAGTGAAGTAGTGACGTCACTAGAAGCAGATGGGCTACGGTATACACAACCCACAGTGATGGCACGTGCACCTATGAACAATCTGCAAAATATTGCTTCTACACCTTCAACTTCCGGAAGAACCTTGAAAGAGAATATTTTATTGACAAAAGTGGCCACGCCACCACCACCTGTGGGCCGGCCAGTCTTTTCGTACTTTCGCATAGTTGGGGCTACCTTTTTCCTGATAATGAGTTTCACTTGACAGCCAAGTTTTGGCAATTCCTACGAAATCTGATTCTATTTCCAGTAACAAAGATTCAAGCAAATCAGATTGGTTCATTAGATTACGTGCGCTCACATTGATGGAGGTTACTTCATTTTTCGGGGCGATACATTCTGTAGATCATCTTTCTGATGTTTTTTGGTTTTGTAGAGGCATTTGCGTCATAGCCCACGGGAATGGCTTCATTGTTTCCCTCAATGCAGGAAAAAAGTTCACCAATAATCCGGAGCTTGTCATATATCAATGTCTCTTTTTCTCCCGCTTCGTTTCATGATTAACCATATTTACATAGTTTTTTTCTCTTGTGCTACGAATGCAAGCTGTGAAGTCCTCACGTATGGAGTAATTGCTGCCTTTTAATTTGTAACAGTTCTGCAATACTGTTATTTTGTCGTGATGGTCGTTAAGCCACAAAATTATTGGTCTGCATTCTTATCTTTTAGCTCTCCTAGTCTATGTATCTTTTCTATGGCAACCGCCTCGGTTCTAAGAGTCTTTTTGACAATACTGTCGTCCACTGTTTTATCAAAATGCCACTTTTTTCTCTTCTTTTCCGGAACACCATACACTATGAGGTTATTCCTTCTAGACCAATTCTCGAAAATTCTCCATATGAAGTTCAAGTTTTTGAACTACTTTCAGTAGGGCACATATTCCGGTTACGCAGTTTGCTATTTTGCGTTCTAGGGCGCTAATATTAGCCTGCTTCGACACAATAGCAGTAAGGCACTCGTCTTTGATCTTTTTGAAATCGTCAGCAATGTTTGTAGATGCTTCGCGAACTGGGTAACATCAGGGCCGGGGTTGTTTCTACGTCTCCTGACAATTGCCATAAGTTTCCGCACAGTCTACTAGATTATCAACAAACAAGTGAATGAGCCGCGGGAATTGCAGGACAGGAGAGGTCATGATCAACTAGGACTCCGTAGAATCGGTGGGTTTTCACATCGTTTATCATGTGTCCACTGCTTTTAATAACATATGGATCCATCATCTTATGCGTGGATGCTATAGGCGACCAGTTCTCTGATGACAGCTCTTGTATCCGTCCGTCAAGGTACTTTGTCGTGGTGTAGCCGCTTTCTGAAGCCTGGCACGTAGGTGGAGGCGTGTTACGCCTTACGCCCAGATGCATACGTTATCTGCATATATTGAGAGATAAACTTATCGTGGAAGCGCGTAAACCAGGCCTGGGAGCGCTAGAATAAATAGTGTGGGGCTAAGAACATGGTCTTGAGGCACACTGCAACGGATGCAATGATGCGTTGTTGTGCCATCTTCAGTTTGCACTAAGAAGGTTCTGTCCTGGAAATAGCTGTTGATTCATTAGTAAACCTGGCCCCCTAGGCCAAAATTTTTCAAGACATTCAGAATTGCTTCGCGCGAACCATTATGGTGAGCGTCTTTCACGTCCAAGAACGACACTGCTGAAAATCGGATCAGGTTTTTTTAAATTTCTTTAGAGACAAGACCAGACAAAAATGTCATAAATAGAGGACCACATACGCTGAAAGCCCATCATATCATCACGGTATATATAGTGGTGCTCCAGGTTCTACTCTAGGCGAGTCAAATAATCATCTTCATCACTTTCCCGAAGCAGCTGGCAGTTGCAATAGGGCGATAAGAGGTCAAGTCCAAAGGAGATTTACCTGGTTTGCACAAAGGAACTAAGCTGCTCTATTTTTATTTTCAAGAAGTAGAGACCAATCCACTGATCTACAAGTTTTTGTACACGGATAGATGGGCCCATCGAGCTGCTTCATTGAAGTTGCAAAGAGCCATCTATGTACGTGATTCCCTACGGACCAGGCGATGAAGATCGTTTGGATGCTGTCAAGGCCACATGAAGCTCCTATAGAGAGATAAGGGTGCGCATTCTTGAACATTTGGAAACTGGTGCGATTTCGAGGTGACCGCGGAGAGCGCAGACGTTTGACCGGCAAATTTTACGCAGAAATGTTCTGCTAATTTATCTTCGGTACGGCCTCCTTGAAGAGACAGACACTTGATGAGGCGATGTCGATGCAGTGATGTTTGTAGGCCACGAAAAATCCACCATTTTTGCGTGAAAGGTTTGTGTGGATCCAGTGATTCGCTCGGAGGTTTTAACTGAAACGACTGAAGTGAGTTTAATCACTGCTGAATTTATTCTGTAGACGCCTTGCTTCCTTCAAGCCGTGGATAGGCTTAGGACGCCTATATCTTCGTCCAGCACGATGGCGGATCGTCCTGAACCATTCC
This sequence comes from Rhipicephalus annulatus, assembly GCA_013436015.1. Taxonomy (NCBI): domain Eukaryota; kingdom Metazoa; phylum Arthropoda; class Arachnida; order Ixodida; family Ixodidae; genus Rhipicephalus; species Rhipicephalus annulatus. The sequence continues at coordinate 30,821 of WOVY01007440.1, forward strand.
GATTCCGCTTCATATTGGCAATATTTTGAAGTAGATTCATAATGATAAATCGCTTCTTGAGCAGCACCTCTAATCATATCCTCGAGGGTGTGAAGAGGAGGCACTTCATGTTTTTGCAACATCTCTTCTTTCAGTGAACTAAACTTCGACTAGCTGATGCGAGTCGAAACGTTCCAGTTTTGTGATTTTCTCAGGCTCTTGATTTTCAAATAAGTGGGTACATAGTCACTTCCATTAACAAAGTGCTTGATTGGGCTGGTTGGTGCTGCCTAGTAGACCAAAAAGTGCTCAAAAGCGCAAATAATAGGAATGGATTAGGAAAGGGCCAGCACTCTGTTCTAGTCTTTTGAATCTCATCCTATCGTTTGCGCTGTTAGCACTTCCTTCGGCCACTTTCATGAAATTGATAATATGCAGACCCCTAAACGTTTTCACTTAGGCTGTGAAAATAACTGGTCCACAGAAGTTAGGCGGAGACGACCATTTCTTTTTCATGGAGCCCAAGTAGCCGTCCCTCGCGCACACGTGCTTGTCCCCATTCCACAGTCTGGCCCACTCCAAAAAAATATTTTGCAACATCTTCTCAGAGGGCTCAAGATGTTACGCACGCATTGATGATGTCTGAAAAACTCCAGGTTGCTCCTATCTGGACTATTATTCAACAAAGGCTTCGTGACGCAAATGTTAGGTCGAGACAGCTGCTATATGTCGTGCCCTGTTGAAACGTAGGAGTTCCGTCATTTACGCAAAGTAACTGCTCCTCCGAAAGAAGAGAAAAATTACCTTCCACCACAATCTGTCTTCTCACTTCCCCATAGAAGCTGGTTAGCGGTAATATTCTCTTTGATGATCCATGATTCAGATGTGGTTGTTAACAGTGCACGTAGTCTTTCAGGTTTAAAACGACTTAATGGTGATACCTATGCGCCTACTAGCGTGAAATAGAGGTCTATGCGCATTACTGTCGAGCAGACTTACTGGTGGTCATCTTGAAATTTTACAGAGTGCTCAATATGGGTATACAAGCTCACACCTGATATAGACGACGACTTTACTCTGTTTGTTGCAGGAACGTGACTTGAAGGCTTTGTACCTGGATAGTCATATCACACTGTGTATGCATGGCTCACCAAATACCAATATTACAAAATAGGTTCTTCCACATATATGGTCAGATATTAGAAAGGCGGGGCTCGAGGCCTCAGCCATTCCAATGAGAAATTGAAGCTCTTTTTATTTTTGCAAAAGCGTTGCAAAGAATGAGCCATGATGCTTTTTTAGACTTGATAACACCGCGTTCAGCGCATCCAATAACTGACGTGCCTCTTAGCAGGCGAAGTGCTGTTGCTAGTGAGGAGCATACAAATGGTATTCTTGAGGGCCTTTACCATTATTATGATTTCCTTATCTCGAGTATCGCCGCACATTTGTTCCGAAGAGATTATACACGAGCGACGCGGTGGCTCGAACGACGGATCTATCGGCGGCAACGGTGGCCATCCGTCAGGTGAGTCGGTGATGATCGTATCTTGCTTGGATAGTTTGTCGTTGGCATTTCTGGACGCTCTAAGTGGTATGTCGGTGATCATTTGATGAGACGCAGCCCTTGCTTCAGCACCAGGCTTGCTCGGAGGCCTCCGGCATCGTACTTTGGCCGTGGCTTCCCTGTGGGTGGAGCCGTCCGAGGCCACTTGCCTTAAAACTTGCATTTCGTTTTTCATTCTTGGGCAATCTTTCGATGATGCATCGTGAGGGCCGTGACAATTTTCACAGTGGGAAGGTCTTAGCGATGTGAACACCACGAGCACGGACGTGTCCAGTCTTTATTGCTATGTGGTGTTTCACATCCCAAAACCACCTTTTGATTTAGCTGATTACAAGAGTGGTGCATTTATAAGCACAATACCGACTACAATTATGTCCCGATATAGACTGCTTAACTGTGAAGTCTGTGTGTAATCTTCTTTTAGTCGTCGCTCTGTGCCGTTGGTATCCGTAGTGCGGAGCTGTAGGGTAACCTACGCTTTGCAATCTTTTTCCTAACGGTGGTGCCCCAGCCCCCTGCTGTCGTTTTCAAAGTTGCTCTGTCCACCCTTCACTCTTTTGTTTTTGCCATTGGCGACGTGGACGCGTATTCAAAAAAGTGCTGCTTTAGGCTCTAATGCGTAATGACGCTGGCGTGATGGTTGTGTGTATTGCAAGCTTTTGTATATCAGATCGCAGGTCTCTCACCTCACACTGCCCCTATCCTTTTTTCAATATTCCCTGCCTGTCTAGACACTTGGGTGCCTTTCTCCGTGGGTTCCCTTTTATACACTCACACGGAAGTGGCAAATATTCTATGCACAGCATGATCTTTAAACCAAGAACAGTTTTGTGCCTGACACACGTTATTAACTACTGCGACAAAGAAGATACTGCATACCTGCGCAGAGGCAATTCTAGAAAGATATAATCACCCAATACATGCTTTCGAGGAGTGCCTTATTATCATGATGGCCGATTAGCAGTGCAGCCTACTGTTTTTTGTTCAATGCAATTATTGCATATATTGTCCAATCGAAGCACTTTTCTAACGAATACCAGCAAATTTAGAGGGTCTTCTACTCCATTAACGAACTCTCAGTTTTCTCCTTTTTCACAACCTCTCTAGGCACTGGCAAAACTTCCTATTTTTTGCGCTGCTACTGTCAGCACAAAATGACGCTATGTCGTCATTTCAGCAATACCTAATTAAGGATAAACAATACTTAAACGTCATCAAACATGCTGACCATACAAATACTCTAAGCAGCAGAAACACTCCCTCTATTAGAATAAGCAGTACCGCTGTGGTGCACCAAATACATCACCAAGTTACCATCTCTCGGCCATGATAACGTGTTTTGCGTACGTTGCGTTCATTTTATACTCAATGAAAGTACCAACATAGAATGAAATAAAACTGCCCGGCCAATCTCGGAGTTGAAGTCGGCTTACTTTATTCATTTTGAAATATCCAAAGGAATATTATTCCGGGAAATTCTAATTTCCCGAATTGTAAATAGTATAGAATGGAGGCGCGCATTCTGCAACAAGGATTTCGACTACATTGGTTCCAATAACCTTCTCTCGACACCTCGATACAGCACGCCCAAATCAGGAAATTGCTCTTTAAGTTGAAGCACCAGACTTCTGGGGAACCCTATAGCAAGAACAGCGTGATGCCAGTACGTTTTTTGGCACTGGTACACGCTGGAGACACTGGTACACACTTGCAATCACTGGCACTTCGCTGGGCACACTGGAAAAAAGCTATGCCGCACTGGTAGGGCCACTGGCTGAACCACTGTGATGCTGGTGCGCATTTCGAAGCACTGGAAGCGGTGGAATTTTTACTGGCAAGCGCTGGTAAATACTGGAGCACGCACTGCTTCTACTGGCGCAGCGTGCACCTAATTGTAGCGTGTGCCGTGGTATGTTTCGGTGTCGTTGAAAATAAAACGCTTGATTCGACGGCACGGAGTGATGTTACCCTAACAGATACCGAGCATACGTAACTTTTGCGGCGCACGTACGTATCGCAGCAATTATAATGCACCTTTTTCAATTATTCGCCCACGTATACCGGCCAAATTCGCATCATCCGTGTATTGCTGTAACAATTCCAAGTTGAAGTCTTTCTAAGCCTGCAGCTGCACGCCAAAGCCTGGAGCTGCACGCCACTCTTAACAGAAACAGAAAATTGTTTTTGCCGCAAAGTTGACGAAACCTTGTGAAGCGATCGAGGGAGCTCATTTAAGTTTCGTTTAGGAAACCTAAATGAGCTCTTTCGATCGCTTCACAAGGTTTCCCAGCAGAGGTGAGAAAAAAAGATGTCGTTCGATTCCGCCACACCGCATTAATGTAAGTCTGGCCATGCTTATCTTTCTACTTACTTCAGGTAACAAAAATGTTCCGAAGCTCAAATGCAGAATCTTTAACCATCCCAACTTACCGCGTCGAGAGTGGTCTTACTCCGTGCCCGGCCCAGCGAACATTAAGCCTGTCGTGCCAGCCGCCTTGGTATGTATGTTACTGGCGCTTCTTGCTTCGTGTGCACACAACTCTAAAATGTGAAAATAGCTGCAAAGTATAGTTCATACAACCATGAACCTTAATCAACTATTTTGAATTTGTGTCAATGTTCGCACAAAAAGCGCTGACGAGGCGAACGTCGCGCTTTCAGCTACGCAGGCTGTCACCGAAATCTGCCGGCCGCAGCCGGTACTTCTCCGACGGATATGTAATAACACGCAATTTTCAGCAAGTAATTTGGCACGCCTTCATGAACTGTCTCCCTTGCATACGTTTTCAGTTTATTACTATGGTATTTTATGGGTGTTTTTTAAATTGTTAGTAATATTATAACTGCATATATCTGAACACTGGCATGCCCGCTGTATACTGCCAGCGGAGGCCAGGAAAACAGCTTTCGCTCGGCATCGCCACTCCGTAAATACATTTCTGGCATTGAGTGACCTTCCACTTACTTCAGGTACAGTTTAGGTAACATTTAAAAGTGTCGTAAAGCTCAAATGCAGAAACTTCAAGCATCGCAACTCAGCTGCTTCGAGAGCAGCCTTACACAGTGCCCCGTCCCAGCGAGGCCTATCGTGCCGGCCGCGTCGGTTGTACATGCTGTCGGCACTTTTTACTTTAAGTAGGCACAATTCTAAAGTGTAATAACGACTGTAAAGTACAGTTTAGACATCCCTTAGCCTATATCGACCATTTATACGCGTTTGCGGTGCCCGCACAAGGAGCGGCTACGATCGATGTGTCATGCTTCCACCAACGTAGGCTGTCACCGAAAGCTGCCTTCTGAGCGCAGAAGCCGGTACTTCTCTGACTCGTATGTAAAAACACGCAATTTTGAGTTGGTTTTTTGGTACGCGTTAGTGAACTAACATACTGGCATACTTTTTAGCGGATTGCAATAGTCATTTCTTTGAGCGGTTTCTTAGTTGCAGATATCGATATAACTGCAAATATGTAATCTGGCACGCCGATTGCGTACTGCTACATCGTGGCTTGCGCGAAAAGAAAACACCCAATATTCACTTGTGTGCGCGGATATCTACCAAAAAAGATGCTTAAATCATCTGTACGTGCTGACCAGTAGCAAGTGCGAAATTCGACTCTCAAAGCAAAAAAAAAAAATCTATCGGCAGCAACAGCTGACAATCTGTGGCTGCTCCTCCAGTCAATTTGAGATTTTTCGGAGTTTAGATGCGGATGCTTCAAAAAATTTTGCGCTCTGCTAATATCCGCACGTCATTCAGTGCCCGGAAGCCGTTCGTCACTGTCTAAGTAAGACGCAATTGTTATTTGAAAAGGAATAATATGTCAATCTTGAGTGTGCGACTTATAAACAAAAAGTTGAATGGTACGTTCTTCGGATGAATACTCAATTTACACCCCCCCCTTCCAAGGTTTGGGTTGTGAGGTAGCACACCGAACCACTTTGCAGGGATTAATTGGACAAGAACTCCTCCGACATACCTCGGTGTATCATTGCATGCATATAGATTCTTTGCGCATTACTGAAAGGAACGCGTCCCTAAGCTTGAACGACAGGCCCAGACATTTGTTCCCTATCGACTTTCGATATTTGGGAGAGCTGAAGCTTGCAATACTACCTTTCAATACTTTCAAAGCTTTACTATGTATTGCAACCTATTCATTGCGCAAGATTCTATATACAACGATTTGATCGGAGTTTCGCTGCTTTCATAGGGTCTTCGACTTTTGAGCCCATGCGTCGTCATAATATATTCAAGCCAGTTAGTGAGGGTTGGTTAGGACTAAAACACCTTTCTTTAGGCGAATAGTGTCCCGGTTCTTCTTTTTTCGAGACAATTCCCATCTTGTAATCCGTTCCTTCTTGCAGGTTACACTTGTTGATTGCTTACAAGATTTAATTGTTTCATCGAAGTTTTCCGAACGCCCATGCTTGTGGGGATTCATGCAGGAAGTTTACCTTGCAGTTCAGTTCCTTAAAGCTCGCTTTTCTGTAGAGTACCTGTACACAGTATCGCGCAAGGTGCTGTATAAGGACCTACTGAATACACTCTTCCCACCTCCATTGTACCGCTCACTGTACTTCAATCTTCCAGGCCACGATGTGCTGAAGCGAGTGCGCAAAATGTACATTGCACCAAATTCAAAAACATTCTTCTATAAACTCCACTCTGAAACATTGGCGGTAAACACATGGTTAGAAGAAAGGGTATTTTCATTCTGTCTGTTAACTGCCGTCTATGTGATGTGCCGGAAACGATTGAACATTGCTTTGTTAGCTGCAAAGATGTCATACTGTTTTGGGATGTCCTTCAGCGAGCACTGAAAAAACGTTTCGTCAGTATTTTTCACACAATATGTTATCTTCTACCAGAAGCGCTTGATGAAGTACCATATCATATGTTTTTCCTCATGGGTATGCACAGCTTGTGGAAGACTTGAATGCAACACCGCAATGCAGAGCCCACCACCTCTTCAAGTGCACACTTCATTCAAAGGGCTATCCACCTAAAAAACATTTACGACGAGCTAGACTTTAAACCGGACTTGTACTCCGTCTTAGAGAAGTGTTTCACCTCACCCCTTTTTTGTTTGTATAACACAATGTAAAGAACTCTCGATGTGAGGAACTCACGCTGTGTTAGCCATTCAGTGTTTATGATTAACGCTTGAGCGCTTACATTCACAATTTGATTGTACTTTTGTTCGCTTCATTTTGTCTTTATTGCGCAAATATTTTATTGAATACCATGAAGAAAAAAATTTCTGGCGTGGCGTAGTGGGTAGCGTACTCAGTTCAAAATCAGAAAGTGGCAAGTTCGAATCCCATCTGTAGGCATTTTATTTTTTTTTTAATTTTCAATGTTTTTAATTTTCATTGTGAATGCACGAACTTTTACTTCTACGTTTGCTTATTTATGCTAAAGGGCACCCCGTTATAACCCTGTGAAGCCATTTTGCGCAGAGTACTGGGACGCTGCCGCTCGTCCCAGTAAATGCACTGGGAGGCGCTGGTACCAGCGCCATACTGGGCCCATAACCAGGCATGGCGCTGGACGCTGGTACCCAATGGCGTTGGTTTTTGCAATAGGGAAGACTAAACCACCAATGTATGCTCAGGAACCTAGATGGTCGTTCTATTTCCATCATCACCGAATACTTTATTGAGTGCTGAAAATGGGGGCCAGAACAGCTAAATTTAAGCACGCATAACATATTGCAATTCCTAAATCAAGTAAGCCAACTAATGCGAGCAATACCCGTCTCATATCTCTGACTGCTTTCCTGGGCAAACTCTTTGAGCATGTTATCCTCACTCGTGTCAGGCTTGACGGGAAACTGCCCGGACTGTGGCCCCATAGAATGGCCGGAAGATTGTGGCTCACTGCACTAGACGACCGGTTTGCAGATTTCACACATAATCCTCAAAGCCATAGTGTACTATTCAAGAGCAGTTCTGGCGATAGACGCCACTAGAATGATTGACAGGGTTATACACGGTGTGATCCTACAAGGCGCTCAGGAGCTGTATTTAAGACCTAGAACTTATAAATAAATCGGGGGGGGGGGGCACCTCCTCCTTGTATATCAATGGTTTCCCAACGCTTCCCTCCCACTTGGAAAGTCAGGGATTGCTTTTTAATGCCCGCTGCTTTTCAATATCACCCTGATTACCTTGGTGAAACTTCTCAGCCATATTGCACACTTGGGACACACACTATACACCGACGACATAATGGCCTTGACCACATATGGCTCAGACGGTGACATGGAATCCACCCTTTAGGAAGGAGCCAGAGCTATAGCTGCACACGTGGCAATCATATGCCTTGAATTCTGTACCACAAAGTCGGCAATCCCCATATTTCAACCATGGCGTGATTCATTCGCCAAACTTCCACCCCACCAAATTCTCGGCCTGCTCTTGCAGAATAAGAGAAAAGAAACGTTACGTATTTACGTTACTAAGTCCGTATTTTACAAACTTTGACCGGATCAATTAGTTTTTATTCCCTTTTCTCTTGACCTAGGAGTTCTGCAATACCTGGGATAATGTAGTAACTAGCATAATTTATCAAACGCGTAGTCCTGTGCCTGGTCTGGCGCGTTAATATCGCCCCCTACAATTAGGGTAATATCTCTTGTGATGTTCAAGATCTTGCCAAGTATGCCTCTGAAAGCTTGCCTCGTTAAAGCTGCTGTACAAATTAGTGAGGAAATTGCTGCTTTGGTTGTTTTATGTGAAATAAGTGTGATATCGTTCGTGAGGCGTTGTATACAGCGGGCTGCGTGGTGGGCTTTATGATGAAGTCTAGATCTTTCCAATCAGAAAAGCGACGCTCTACCGTTGGACCTTTCTGTGGGTTTCGGTCTTATAAACCGTAAGGGCCCAGTTCGGTTGTGATCGTTTCTTGTACAGAAATGACGTGTTAATTCCCGGTTTCCAATTTTACAACCTGGAGAGGGCCGCCTTTGTCGAGGTGATCTCCGTAGAGTTCTGTTGCCATATGCGAAGATTTCGTGTCCTGTTTGTCACTGCCATGTTTACCATCATTCGCAAGCAGTCAAAGCAGCCCATCGAGGGTTGGGAACACCAATGTGCTGTGGCTTCATCCTCTCCATGGCGGGAACTGTGCTTTTTTCATAAACATTTACATTTTCTCTACTCTCGTGTTAAACATGGCGATTTCTCCTTTTTTATGCTATAAAACGTTAGCCTCATATTCTCGCTCATGTTGTGCATGACGTCCTTAACGTCTTGTCGCACGACCATTTGTGGTCACGTTACAGCTCGCTTCTTCTTGTGTTTCTAAGAAATTGGCAGACGGCAACACAGACGTTCCTGCAGCGTTGGCACACAGAAGGAGCCCCAAGGAAAACAATATTTACATGATTAAGAGTACTATTTCTTTTCCGGAATAAAACTTCGCTATGTTCTTTTTAAGGCTAGTGAAATGATGACAGGACAAACAGCGATCGATTATTTTTAGCTCTTCACAGCAAAACCGTAAAGAGATAGCACCAGACCATACTTATGTGAGTAAAGAATAAGAGGAGAAATCCAGCATTTATAATTTGTGATAGACACTTCCAACTTGCGAGTGGGGCACCATTCCTCACTCCAAAAAAAAAGGAACATGAGCGTTTTAATTAAATAAATAGTCACCTTCACAACAAAATCACAACCACGCATGTTTAGAAAACACATAGACAAATCGGGCGCTCATTTACAACTGTTTATTCTTTCAGTAAACAGCCTATTAAGAACCAACTTCAGGTAAATACATGCGCAACTAGATCGGGCCGTCACTTGCCTAATCACGCTATCGGAAACATGCTGTATAGATAACGTGCTTCAGACTCATAGAAATTAGGTGGCGTTTCGCTAACACAGTGAATACCTCGTTTAATGATAAGGTAGACCTTAAAAATTTCCCGTGATACATTGCTTTACCTTTATCGCAGTGTACCTATCTGCGTGAAGCATCGTGTGCATCAACATGACATTCACCTGATATCCAAGTGACATGCACGATTCAACGCGCACTGTCCTTATTTATTGCTATCTGAGCGTGTTCCCTCGCTCTATCATTGACGCAGCGCCGGTGTGGCCAACGTAGCTATTCTAGCCGAGGTAATTTGTGAACCACTCCAGTGGCGCAATTCTTCAACGGCAGCGCATACTCCTTTTTTGCAGCCTTTCGGCTGTAGAGCATGACTTCCATTAATGCGAGGGCGCAACTGCGCAAGTTTTTTTGAGGCGGCGAACACCAGCGGTTCATCATGCCAACTCGCCATCTTTTTTTTTTAGATTGAGTATGACTTCATGAATATAAGGTACCACCTCCGGCCGCTCTTTATCATTTAGTGCTTCAGCCGGGCCCTTTTGACCTTCTACAGAAGGCATTCCGCAGCGGCATACAAAATCGAGCAAAAGAACCCGGACCTCTAAACCTCTTAGACCTCTAAACGGTCTAATTCCGCATTGAAACTAGGCTGCACGAGATGCGAACGTGACTTCCGAAGTGTGAACCCCAGGGAAACCATTAAAATGCCGCTCTTCACGGCTTTCGAGGGTTTGATTGATTGATTTGTGGGGTTTAACGCCCCAACACCACCATATGATTATAAGAGACGCCGTAGTGGAGGGCTCCGGAAATTTCGACCACCTGTGGTTCTTTAACGTGCACCCAAATCTGAGCACACGGGCCTACAACATTTCCGCCTCCATCGGAAATGCAGCCGCCGAAGCCGGGATTTGAACCCGCGACCTTCGGGTCAGCAGCCGAGTACCTTAGCCACTAGACCACCGCGGCGGGGCGGCTTTCGAGGGGGGCTGAACTAAAGAGAAGATTACCTCTTTTGAAGGAGCGGGGGGGGGGGGTACTAGAGCACCACCAGTAAACGCGATTGTCACAGAGAGTTAGTCTTAAATCCTAACAGCCCAGGACCCTATTTCTAGGCAGCTTATGTGCATAGGACGAGCCTTGCCCACTCCCCTTAAATGTATTCAAAACCTTATCCCTCATTACTAGGTTTATATACTCATCTTGTTTTCTAGTAAATCAGAAAATCGTCTACGCTGCTAAAAACTTTCAAGTTCATTTCATTGCTAAAACGTTTCTCCACTGTTTTGTCAACCTTTGAAAGAAGAATGTTGCACAGCAAAGGAGCAACACATTACTCGTTAAAAGTTTCTTGACGCTGTAGGCAAGTTTTCTCTCATATGACACAAAATTTGACGCGTCCTGCAGCAATAAAGGCCTATCTGCAAGCCTGCCCACTGAACCTTGAAAGTCAACAATTTCATGCTCATCAATACAGGTCATCACTGCCTTAAAAGAGCATCATGCAGCACTGAATGTCTATTGATAATGCAAAAGCAACACTGTGGTTATCCGGCAGGTACTCAATCAAAACTTACGCTTCTTGATGAAGAACGGATCACTAACCATAAGCATGTTAAGCTTTTTCGCCAGAAAGCAGGTGACTTTTGCACTGCCACAACTAATTTTCAAACACTTATAACCGAAATAGAATGCTCGGTTTTTGCGTCTTTCTCCTGAAAAATCTTCAACATCTCCTATGTGTTTTTACAGATTTCTTTTGCCTTATTAGTAGGCGCATACCTTTTACATAGCTTCAACATCTTTCCCCTTGGCTTTTGTCACATTTCGCTTTACAGACACAAAGTTCGTCATACTAGCTTGTACAACCTTGTCCCCATAAAGTTCATTCGGGAGCAGAACAAAACAACTGCCCTTATCCGCTTGCATTCACGGCACCGGAAACCTGGCAATCTGTATATTGCCCTCCGCTTCGTTGTACTTGTTAATGCAGGCATTCCATCCCTTCGAGCAAACACATTTGTTGTGCTTCTATTTGGCACTCGTTTGTTTGTGCCAAACATTTCGTGCACTATTCACAGGACCCTGCAGTTCACAAATCTAAAACTAACCCTTTGTAACACAAACATTTGCAGGGGCTTTTCCCCCTGTGCGAAGAAGAAAATTTTACCCTTTGCCAACTCTAAAACCGTGAAGAGGGGCATTGGAATGCTTTTCCTAGGGTCTGCACTGCAAACTTATGTCCGCATCTCATGCAGTCTAGATTTAATGCACACTTAGACCAAAAGTCACGGGGTTTCTTTGCTTGATATCGTATGCGGTTGCGGAATGCCTTCTGCAGAAAATTAAAAAAAAAACACAGCGTATCCAAGGACTGAATAATGATGAGTGGGGCGAAGCGTCCATCTGTCCATCCGTCTGTTTGTTTTTTGCTTCCGTCTGTTCGTCCGCCAATGCGTATGTATGGACGAATGCATGCGCAAACACACAGATGGACGGACGCGGCGACAGTTGAACCCACGGATGGACAGACTGACGCTTCACACCATTCACCATCATTCCTTTTCTGGATGTGCTGTGAGAACCACTAACGCCATGTAGTTATAATATTTTCAAAATAGATAAACACAACATCATGCATTGAGCAAGTCATAAACTAGAAATGGCGACATACTACATACGGAGGAGGGAACGGCCCATGGCCTAAGGAGCTTCGTTAATAAAAAGACCAACTGAAGCATGAAAGCATGAAGAACGGCTGAAGACGGTACCTTATGAAAATATTGTTACACACAACCTAACAAAGATAGCGAATCGGCATGGTGTACCGCTTGTGTTCGCTGCCTCAAACTGGCAAAGTTGATTCCTCTCACCTATAGAAGTCATGCTCCACAGCCGAAAGACTAAAAAGGCAGCAAGCGCGACCGTTCACGAAATGCGCCACTGCAGTGGTTCACAAAATACCTCTATCATGCGGGAAGAGCTATGTTGGCCAAACAGGGTGTTGCGTCAATGATCGAGCGACGGAACACGCTCCCACGGTAAATAATAAGAATGGTGCGCATTCAAGCGCACATGTTACTTCATGTGGTTGCATCTCATGCTTCACGCAGACTAGAATCTTGGGAAAAAAGCAAAAGAAAGGTAGCACGGGAAATTTCAGAAGCCTAATACATAAAGAAGCGGGGTCCGCATTGTGCTAGCGAAACGTCACTTTACCTGTATTAGTGGGAATCACGTTATTTAGAGAGCATGTGTCCAATAGCGTTATTGCATGAGCGACAGCCCAATTAGGTTGCGCATGCGTTGACGAGAAGTGGGTTTATGATAGCCTGTTTCAAACCCCGGCTTCGGCGGCTGCATTTCCGGTGGAGGCGGAAATGTTGTAGGCCCGCGTGCTCAGATTTGGGTGCACGTTAAAGAACCCCAGGTGGTCGAAATTTTCGGCACCCCCCACTACGGCTTCCCTCAATATCATATGGTGGTTTTGGCACGTTAAACCCCACATATCAATCATTGATAGCCTGTTTTCTCAAGAAATGAACAGTTATAAGGGAGCGCTCGTACAGTCTATCTTTTTTTTTGTCTGGTTGTGAAATTGGCGCGAAGTTGGCCATTTAAATCAGACAAGTACCAACTATGCCAACAGTGAATTTTACTAAAACATGACCGTATTCTTGAACATGGTGGCCTAGTTTTCATTGAATGATGAAGTAAGGTATATTTGTGAAATCATCGTTGAGTAATAAAACGAGTATGAGGTACAATGGTCATTACAGGACTATTTAGAGACCACTGCGCGAGAGCCATCTCGCTTGAAAGTGTGCCACTATAACATGACAGCCAAAATTACTGAGCGAAAATTCTTGAGGAGGCGAAACTGAGTTCACTCAGGCTTCCTGAAAAAGTCACGTAACTGAGTACAGTACTGGCGCGCGCTCTGTCATAAAACACTGTTAGCGGAGAAGAAAAACTAAGATCACCCTTCTCACCGTGCTCTCGTTAAAGGTTACTCCATACCAATTAGCACATCACCTTTTAAGCATATTTGGTGTTTAAAGGGTGGAATTTTGTCATTAAAAGTAAATCATCATCAAACTAAATTTCAGTCATCGCCACTGATTCCTCATACGAAACAATGCCACCAAATGCGTTAACATTTCAAAGATTTAGTTTTTCTTGCAAAGGAAAACCAAGCATGCCGTTCTCACGGCGCTCTCGTTCAAGGTCACTTCGTACCGATTAGCCCTTCACCTTTCAAGCATACTTGTTGTTTAGAGGGTAGAATTTCTTCATTAAAAGTACATATATCAAATAAATTACAGTTCTTGGCACTCATTCCTCATACGGAACGATGCTACATGCGTCAACATTTCAAGGCTCTAATTTTTCTTGCAAAAACACTATTTGGGGCCTATAAACCCTAGAGCAAGGTTTTCATAAATTGTTCTCGATCAACAAACCAATATCAACAGCAATCGTCACATTGTAGCTGCCTAAATTTTAAAACATGGTTTGACAGTGAAAATGCGCACTCTGTTAACTAGAGAGTGTATTCTTACTTCCTGGGGTGAAACACTGTTTCACGTAAAGTTAGGCACCCACTCTCGCAGTTATTTTTCCGTACTGCTTGCAAATGTTCTTCTAATGTAAATAATAATCCACTTTTTCTGTGTACTTGACGTCTTTTCTACGTCTTAGTTCCTCCTCGAAGCTAATTTTTTAGTCGCTGAAATGGATACAGACTTCAGCGCAACTACGTAATCATGGTATACAGTGAAGTATGGTATGGTCTTTTAATTGCACTGCATTACTTTAAACGCAAGACAAAGTGAAGGGTGTAAGAAGTTGGCAGATCCACGTATAGTGGGATTTTATGATATGCAAAGCAAGAATAAAGAAGATTTATACCAGTATGTCACAATAAAATCAGCAAAACGTCATGAGGTGGATGAAACTTATGCCGCAAATGATGTCATGATTATTATGTTTTTGTCTGGCATTCGTAATCGTCATCCATTCACGTCATGAATACTAAGTTTGATAGAAGTGAAGCTAGCAAAACAGCTACGAACGCGCTATGAGCGTTGCATGTAGTCAACTTTTGCGTGACAAGCATGTCATGAATACCGTGTTTGGACGTGTCACTTACCTTCGTCGTCAATCCAAGTCACAAAATACCGAATTTGGTATATGTGAAGCTAGCGAAAACGGCCTCGACCACATTATGAACGTGGTATATAGTCTTGTTGTTGCATGACACGCGTGCTTAATTGTCATGATGGCAAATAACATACACCTTCGTCATCCAATGACGGTACGTAACACCAAACTTTTTATATGTAAATCTCGCAAAATGACCACGAACGCACGATGAGCTTAACATGTAATCATGACATGGCGCGCATACAATTATTATCATGTTTCAATGTATTATTAGCTTCGACGTCTGTTAGATTCGCGTGATGCCAAACTTGGTATATGTGAAGCTAGAGAACGGCCACGAGCGTATCATGAGCCCGGCATGTAGCCATGTTCTTACATGACACACCATGTACTCATCACTTTTGCACCAGTCATATATCTTTGTCACTATAGATGTCACACAATACCAAATTTGGATATGTGAAGCAAGCGAGACGATAGCGAGCGCATCATAAGTGTCTTATGTAGTCATGTTTTTACGTAACACGCAATTATTAGGTTTGCCCCAGTCATGTACCTTCGTCATCCACTTACGTCAATTATTACGTGAAGCTAGCGAAACGATCGCGAGCACACATGACAATGGCGTGTAGTCTTGACTTACACGACACGGGTACCAGTGTGACCACCACTACAGCATTCATTCCGTCGCCAAGCCAACATATTATGCTCGTGAGGATATTCCTGCCGAAAATTATACAGCGTTTCAAAGCTTCGACAAACACTGCCACACATTTTTTTTCGTATGCCAATATTATTCAAGTGTTAAAGCGCCCAGGAATGATATTGTAATGATCGCACCCCTTAGTTTCTAAATCATCTCAGCGCAAAGTGATGAACCAAAGGTGGGTAAGTGGCAAGAGGTGGGGGGATGATAAAAAAATTCGGGAGGTTCGAACCCCCAAGTTAGTAAGAGGCAACCATTAGCGGCGTGTTTGTGTGAAGCGCCGCTTACCGGCTGCTGCAGAGCGTGGAGTTTTCAAAGCGTCAACTAACGATGCTGATAAGTTCCGTAAAGGCGAACGCAGAAGACCCGTGCACGGGAAAAAAAGGAAACTCCTTCTTTCACTCGGTTCATGAGCGGAGCCGTCAAGGTCACTCCCGTTTCGGAATAGAAGGGCAAAGTTTACTCGGACGCGCGTCTTGCGAGAATCGCGTCTAGTGTGGTCGTCTAAGTCGTTGTTGGCATGCACGTGTGCCAATGAGTATGCCGCAGGGATGCGACCAATGGGGTGATCAAGACAGGGTTGCGGCACGGAGGACGAGCTTATCCTCCCCCGCTATGCTATACGTCCATTACCGAGTGTTGTTTGAATGGCGGGGAGCCTCGCTGTCGCGTGCACACCTCATCAACGCACAGGGCCTGCCGGTGTGCTCTCCGCACTTATGGAGGCTTCTACGAAGCGACGTTTAACGAGAAAGCTGATGGAGCTCGAGCATTAGAACGACTACCGACGGAGGTCGGCCAATACACAGCCTGGCATGGGAGAGAGCGTGACACGCGGAGAACCTATCCCTTCCCCGATGGTATTTCGTAATGTGTTTTTTCCCAATGTAGTGTCTGTTATAAAAGTGTTTCTGCGATTGGTTGTTATGATGCAAGCCCCAACGTGTGATTGGCTTGTGCGAAGACCTTGTTCAACCGAGGGTTAAAAGAGGGGCTTTGAATGTGAAATAAGAGAGTGGAGGTTCAGGTTTGGAGGCGCCTGAGGCTGAAATAAAAGCATCCCTTCACCGGAATACGGCTCTTCCTTCGCGCAGCCGCCGAGCACTCAAGTCATTGAGAGAAAGAGAGAGAGAGAAACTTTTCATTTCAATCATTGAGAAATGTAGGGTGGTGCTTCTCAGTCGAGAGCTCCAACAGCCGCTGCTCCGTCCCGTGCCCACCGAACCAGCGCCCGTTGGCCACTCGGGCTTTCGTCATGGAGCATGGCCTCCCAGTCTTGCAAGGTAAGAATAAGAGAGGATTTGGCAGAGCGCCTGGCAGGCGTACAGTAACATTCCAGAGTTGCGTGAAATAACGTCGGTACCGCTTAGAGCCAGGGCGTTTGTCTGGATAAGAAGTGGGATGGCGGATGTGGAGGAAATAGAGGTTCGGAAATG
>WOVY01007441.1:0-37569 GCA_013436015.1 Rhipicephalus annulatus
CAAAGTATGCTAGCATTGTGATGTTCGGGACATTTGGAAAGTACAGAAAAAAATACTGTATTCATAAAGTTTCAAAGCAAATCTTGTATGATGATTCAGCATGTTTTTACAAAAGTGCTTAAAGTCCTAGGGCTTTTTCACGCCAAAAATATTTCATCATCAGGGAAAAGGCAAGTATTGCGTCAAGTGATTTAAGTCCCTTTTTTATGACTGCTTACAGGCAATGAAAAGCATATATTTTGCGAGTCCTGTCTGCATTTTAGATGCTCTTCTAAATCAATGATTCAAAATTTTGGGGTGATATAGCTCTTGGGCCTAACTCACACTGCACTCGTTGAGACCTAGCCGTCCACCATTACCTCAAGGCTTTTATGTCAGTCCTCAGCCAAACAATCTGGGGCACCTAGCAACCGTCTACAATCCACAAATACCTCTGATTTTTCTATCTATCACTCCGGTTACATAAGAATCTATTCTACGAACGAAAAAGGCGTGTTCCTTGCGGACAATCAATCTTGAGCTGACGCAAGTTTTTTTGCGTGTTGAAAGAGAGTCGGAGTGATTGTTGGATGCTTTGCGCAAAGTGGTAGACGACGCGCCTGTGCAACGGCAAATTATCTTACATGTTTTAGTATCAGTACCAGACACTCTTCTTGAATCGATCAGATTTTTCCTCTATGAAGTTCATTTCTCTAGAACGCTTCTTCACTCATGTGGTCATCTATCTTTCATGTTCGCGCAAGCGCTCCACATATACTTTCACGCAAGCTCGCCTTGCAGTTCTAATAACAGCACTGAAACAAACTTTCCTATCTATTCAACTTCTGTCAGCAGAAGACGGGTCAAGCACCTGCCCTTTGCAGCCCTTTTTGCCCATGGTTGCTATGCTTACGCATGCTGTCACCAAGAGCCTTTGAAAGAAACGAGAAGCAGTACTTGGGTATAAACAGCATACATCGAGGCTAGCAGATGAAGAAGTGAAATGAAAGAAATTGGAAAGATGGGAGCACGGTGAATGCAGGAATGTTAACTATAGTTTCTGCAATATTATCCACTCCCTATCATTTGGTGGCATTCTTTCCCTTAGAGCAGACAATGCTACTTTCTTTTGTTTACACAATCTGGTCAGTATTGGTATCCACGCGAAAAGGTGAAAAGGAAAGTGTTGCAAATACAGTGATTGTACTGAGGTTTTCACAAAGTATAACTTTTATTGCTTGTTTACAATTTCAGACAATGGAAAAATAGTGTATGTTGGTGTCCTCTATTCCGTATCTGCCTTACGTCAAGAGAAGACGATGGAATAAATTTTTCGGTATGCTTGAGAAAATCACGCAGGTTCTCCCTAATGAGTTCAATCTGGGAACTGCCCACTGGTTCTTTAACCTGAGTCTCATCCATCTTGTAATCCTGCAATCCGGTGCTGCCATCTGCTTTAATCTTATGCATTACGCACTCTTGGGTATAGCTGTCATTACGAAACGTATACCTTCAACAAGTTTTATGGAGGTTCACATGACCGTACGTTATAGGGAATTTCGAAGGAGCGACTAAAATACTATTTTTGCGCAACGACAGAACGATAGTTTACCTCCATACTCTTGGCTCACCCCAACCCTTTTTCACAGCACCTGCATTGCCGAAACTTTATCTAGGTGATGAGTGATAAAATGAACGATTTCTGGCACAAGTATTTGTCACCACATATTAAAGCTTAACGTGTTAATACACGAGCCCAACAAAAGTTGTAAAATTCTAAGCGTATCTACTTCGCATTGACAGGACAGGAAATTGATGCATAATTCATGACCCCCGACGTATCTGACACAGCCCATCGACATCAACTTTATGTTAATAGCTGTTTCAACTCCCTTTGTGTTTGTAGTAAAACATTCACAGCACATCCCCGGAGTGAACGATGATGAGTGGGGCAAAACTGCGTGGACTCGCAGCTCAGGATCCGCTTGCATTTGTGCACGTTTCGTGGCCTTTGCGAGAGCCCTCGCTATATCTGGATCCTCTTGCTGGTGCTTCCGTGAAGCTTTGGCTTCGCGGACTCTCACTTCCAGATCTTGACGGCTAGTACGCGCTGCAGCCGTTTTTGAACCCTCTACTCCACGGTCTTATCTTCGTCGCTCATTGCGAGGCGCACAAATGCAGTAACTGCCGGCAAAAGAGGAAGTGCGCCGAGCACGCGTCTCCAACGCGTCGGAGTAAAGTGAGCACCCCCAGCACTATCGAGTGAGCACTCTGCTAGCAAGGGTGGGCAACTACAAACGGTGAGGGACCTATGCCCTAAAGAGCTTCAGCTCTCCAATTTCACGGATCCCCATGTACTATGTGAACCGATGTTATGCGAAGCATGTGGAAGAAAGGGGATAGTGCGATGTTTTTTTTACTGAACAAAACGTGACAAAATGACGCTAAAATATGTACAACTGTTGTGTTCACAGATATATTGTTACGGTGCGATGGATGCCTTTATTTACAGGAGATGATCAATGCGAGAGTCCAGGAATCTGGCCGATCACCGCTCGTGCCACCTCGTTCTCCTCTTCTTCCACGCGCATCCTCAGTATCGTAGCAATTCCCCCTTTGCAGACGATGCCCACCGGGCGAGTTAGGCTTCGTTGCGATGATGATAGCGTTTTAAACGGGCAACATGAACGATGTTGGTCTTGCTTGAGCGGCGGCCAGTTGACAACAGCTGAGATATCGCGTACGTGACATCGCTTAGACGTTCCAAGACAACAAACGGACCGGTGTAGTTGGCCAGAAACTTTTGGCAGAGGCCGCGCTTGCGAAGCGGCGTCCTATAGCCACACCAAATCCCCTTTCTCAAACCATACGTGCCGGTGACTTCTGTCGTAACGGTTTTTGGAGCGTTTCTGTGAGACAAAAGTTCGAAGACAGGCGATGCGCCGGGCCTCTTCTGCGCGGCAAATGGTTTCGGCGAGAGTAGGTTGATCAGTCTCGGAAAAAGGAAGAATAGTGTCAAGAGCTGTGTGGGGTTGGCGTGCGTAGAGCAAATAAAATGGACTGTATCTCGTTGTTTCGTGCTGTGCAGTGTTGTAGGCGAAAGTTATAAATGGCAAAATCGCGGCCCATGTTTTGTGTCCAGAATCAACATACATGGAAATCATATTGACGAGAGTCCTATTTGTTCCTTCCGTCAAACCATTAGCCTGCGGGTGATACGGGGTAATGTGACGAAAATGGCACGAAGCAAGACGAAGGAGGTCTTCAACTACATCGGCAACAAATTGCCGCCCGCGATCACTGATGATGACACGGGGTGGATCCATGGCGTAATATAACGTGTGACAGCATGAACTGTGAAACGTGAGTGGCCGTTGCCACAGGAATCGCCGCAGTTTCGGCGTAGCGTGTGAGGTGGTCAACGCCCACAATAATCCATCGGTTGCCGTTCGTTGATCGCGGAAAAGGGCCGAGCAGGTCGACACCTACGACGTCAAATGGTGAACTCGGGGGTGCTATGGGATGAAGTAGTCCGGCTGGCGGAGTTGTAGGACGCTTGTGGCGTTGACATTGCTCACAGCTCGCAACGTATGCAGTCACACTTTTACGCATCTTCGGCCAGAAGAAGCGTTCTTGCGTGCGATAAAATGTCCTAGAAAAACCCATATGGCCAGATGTTGGGTCGTCGTGCATTGCTCGATGTACGTGTTGTCGAAGACTTGTAGGCACAACTAGAAGTAGGCGAGGGCCTACGCCGGAATAATTCTTTTTGTAAAGAACGCCATCCTTTACGACGAAACCACGTTGACCTGTTCGTTCCGGAAATAAAGAAAGAAGCGAGACTGTTGTCATTGCGTTGCTCTGCTCGAAAAGTTGTTAGGTCGGGGAACGGAGTATCCACAACAGCCAAATATTCATCAAAGTTGTCAGCGTCACACTCGGTTGTTGGAAGGGGAAGTCGTGAAAGGCAATCAGCGTCGGCATGACGACGACCGCTCTTGTAGCAGACTTCAGAGTCGTGTTCTTGCAATCGTAATGCCCAACGAGCAAGACGACCAGATGGGTCCCGTAGTCCAGTGAGCCAACATAAAGAATGGTGGTCCGCGACAATCGAGAATCGGCGTCCATAGATATAAGGGCGAAACTTGTGCACGGCGAATATGACCGCGAGACATTCCTGCTCTGTGACAGTATAGTTTCGCTCCGGCTTACTTAAACAGCGACTGGCATAGGCAACGACGTGTTCAGCAGCTCCATGGCGTTGTACCAAGACGGCGCCAATACCTACACCACTGGCGTCGGTATGAACTTCTGTGGCAGCAGATGGGTCATAGTGGCGAAGTACGGGCCCTGACGTAAGAGCAAATTTGAGTTGCGAAAAAGACGACTGGCATTCCGCTGACCACCGAAAAGGTGCGTCCTTGTTGAGTAGGGACGTCAAAGGGTAAGCGAGGTCGGCGAACCTGGGCACGAAGCGACGGAAGTACGAGCATAGGCCCAAAAAGCTTCGCAACTCTCGTACCGACTGAGGTTGTTTGAAGCTGCTGACTGCTGCGACGTTCTGGGGGTCGGGTCGAACGCCATGCTTGTCCACCAGGTGACCGAGAACGAGAGTCTCACGGCTGTCAAAGTGACACTTCTTAGAGTTCAGGGTGAGCTTAGCTCTTTCAAGGCAGGTGAGAACAATGTCTAGACGATGGTTGTGTTCATCGAATGTACGGCCAAATATTATAATGTCATCCAGGTAGCAAAGACAAACTTCCCACTTTAGTCCACGTAACACAGAGTCCATGAAGCGCTCAAACGTGGCTGGAGCGTTGCATAGGCCAAACGGCATTACATTGAATTCAAATAGACCATCTGGGGTTATGAAGGCCGTTTTCTCTTTGTCATTCGGGTGCATGGGTATTTGCCAATAACCAGATCTCAAATCCACGGATGAGAAGTACGATGCCGAATGTAAACAATCGATGACATCATCAATCCTGGGAAGCGGGTAGACATCCTTTTTAGTAACAGAGTTGAGCCGTCTGTAATCCACGCAGAATCGCCATGTACCATCCTTCTTTCGCACAAGAATCACAGGGGCAGCCCAAGGACAACACGACTCTTGAATAACCCTTTTCTTTAACATCTCTTCTACCTGTTCAGTAATGACCTTGCGCTCCGCAGATGAGACACGGTATGGTTTCTGCCGGATAGGGTGAGCGGATCCTGTGTCAATCCCATGGCGAGTACGCCACTCGGGTACACTTATTTGCTCTTCTTTCTGCGCAAAGTCAAATATAGTAGCGTGCTTCGCAAGGACTTCGACCAAAGCTTGACGTTTTTCTTATGATAGCGACTTGTTTACCATACTCAGAAAGTTGGCTTCTGTATGGTACGTTGCACAAATAGGATCTACTCTCTCGTCACTTAAAGATGCAATGAAACTGGTCGCATTTTGTTCAAAGCGGGCGAGTCGCATTCCACCGGGTAGCATAACAGGTTCATTTAAATAGTTCGACACCCATAAGGCTGATCGCCTATCACTGATCGACAGAACACTATGTGGATTGAGCACATTTTTCTTGGCGCAATTAAGAGGAATGGGCTCCACAAGAACATCAAACTTTCCGGCGTCTGAGGCAGAGGCGTCAACGCGTACGGTCTTCATCGAGTTGGGCGGCAAGACAACATCCTCAATGACGGTGATAGATCCTTGACAGCACCTAGGATCGTCAGTAAATGCCGATAGCATAATCTCGCCAGCACCGCAATCTACAGTAGCCCCGCACTCGCGTAGAAAATCGATGCCCAAGATGATGTCATGGGTGGAGCTGGTCAGGACGGCGAATTCAGCCTCGAAGACCTTGTCACCCAAAGTGACACTAACAACACACACACCGATCGGGCACAATGTCTCCCCACTCACTGCACGAAATGATGCACAACTGTCCCAGCGAAACATCACTTTATGTCCTAGCCGCAATTTGAAGTTAAGACTCATCACTGAAACAGCTGCTCCAGTATCTATCAAAGCCATCGTAGGAAGTCCATCAATAAGCACGGGGACCCTATTTTGAGTCATAAAAACGGGTGGAGGCATAGGCGGATGTAGTGACAAATGTTCGGCGACCTCACCTCCATTGGCCGCACCACCTAGTTTCCCGGAGGCGGGGAGGTGACGCGTCGACCAGGAGATGGGGAACGGAACCGGCGTGTTGTGGGGGGCGTCAAGCTTCGCACGGAGGAAGGCGAGTCGTTGCGTAAATTCCGGTGGAAATTGCGTCCTACATGTGTATCACTGTGGGTCGTTTGCTGGAAGCCGTCCCCAACGTACGCGTCCCGCATTGAACGCATACCACCGCACCAGCGGTTTTGTCGAGAAGAAGGTGATGTCCCTCGTAGTAGCGTTGCTGGGGGCGACGCCTTTGACCACAGAATCGAGCCACATGTCCACGGAAACCGCAGTTATAGCACACAGGGGCCTCACGCACGTCGCCAAACCTTCCACGAGGCGCCATGTGCCCATGATTGTCCCACGAAGACACCGTTGTAGGTGGTAGGCGGGAGGCGTTCTGGAAACCACGGCGATGATGTAAGTTGTCGGTTGGGGGCTCTGGTGCTCTTGATTGGGGCACATCATATAGCGTGGCATCAACGGCAGCACACATTGCGTCGTATGGCGGGGAGGTGTTGATAGCAGGTGCTCTCGGCGGGTTGACAGCATCACGTCGTCCAAGTTCTTCGCGTACGATTTGCCTGATCATTGAGGCAAGATCACAGGGGGATGTTGGAGGGACGTCGACACTTGCAACGGTGGTGACGTTGGCAAGTCTACCAAATTTGGGAGTGATGCGCCTAGCCTTCAGTGTCTCAAACGTGCGGCAGTGTTTGTATTACGTCCGCTACAGACGCCAAGGTGTCCTTGCCGATGAGGAAATTGTAGACATCCTCAGCAACCCCTTTGAGAAGATGCCCTACGTTGTCATCTTCTTTCATGCGTGGGTCTACAGACTTGCACAATTTCAGGATATCTTCAATGTACGTTGTGCATGTTTCACCGGGGACTTGAGCACGCTGCATCAAAGTTTGCTCAGCGCGCTTCTTCTTCATCAATGGGTCCCCGAAGCAGCTCGCTATTTCTTTCTCAAACGCTTCCCAGGTCATTATTGTTTCTTCGTGGTTTTCAAACCACACCAACGCCGTCCCTTGAAGAAACAATCCGACGTTGGACAACCGGGAGGCCGCCTCCCAACAGTTGTATTTACTCACACGGTTGAAGTGTTTCAGCCATTCGTCGACGTCTTCTCCGACCCTCCCTGAGAAGCTTTGTGGTACCATGTGCCGGGGCCACGCAGCGCCAGACGAAGAGTGCGTGGTGTCGCCGTCAGCAATCGGATCCATAGAGAGCAGTGGTAGACCAGCCAGTCGGCGGCTTCGGCGTAGTTCTTGAGGTAGCGCTTCCGTGATCGTTGGCTTTGGATCGCTCCGCTGTACCCCGCACCTTCCACCAATCTTGTTACGGTGCGATGGATGCCTTTATTTACAGGAGATGATCAATGCGAGAGTCCAGGGATCTGTTGAACAGTCACAATATATGTTGAACAGTCACATATATTTTATATGAATAGTTGTTTACAGTTCCGTAATTATGTTAACAGCAACATCAATATTACCAAGACCAGATACATTAAGCTGATATTGAGCGCTAGTGGTTGCCAGGATGATAGCTCCGAATAGCGCTACGTATACCAAGAGCATTTTAGTGGATGTCACTTAAGCGTACAAGGGACGTGAACCCGTCGTGACAGCTCTTTATATGAGTGCATGTGTAAAGTTTATAAATTAAATTGCCAGCCCTGTAATAACCGAAGTTTCACCAACAATATGCCTGCATCGGGTCTTTTTTCTCAAAGCAGTTCCGCGACCTGAAATTGCTCTGTGGCAGAATACTTTGTAATAATAGTAGTAATTTTATTTCATTTTTTGAAATGCAAGAAAAAGAATCGCCATCGTCCTCGTCGTCGTCGTCGTCATCATCAGCTTCATCATCATCATCATCATCATCATCATCATCATCATCATCATCATCATCATCCTTACTACGTCCACTGCAGGACAAAGGCCTCTCCCATGTTCCGCCAGTCAACGCAGTCCTATGCTCGCTGCTGCCACTTTTTACTCTCAAACTTCCTTATTTCATCTGTTTACCTAACTTTCTGTCTCGTCTTCACCTGCTTGCTTTCTGTGGGAATCCAGTCAGTAAAAAATGCGCAGCGGTGGCGTTTACACGCAAACCGATGTCTTTCTACTCATTGTGCATCGATGGCAGATCAATCCCATATAAGAGCACTCAGATTCTTTGGCGTCATCGTAGATCGTGACCTAACCTGGAGCCCGCAAGTCACATACCTGAAGAAAAAGCTCATTGGCATTGAGAATGTATTCAAGTTTGTCGCCGGAAAATCATGGGGCCCATCCGTGCACTCCATGTTGCAGCTTTATACAGCCCTCTTTCTCGGAACTCTCCGGTACAGCCTTCCGGTCCTGTCCAACACGTGCAAGACTAACATCCGTGCACTGCAAAGCGTACAAACCCAAGCACTTCGGACATGCCTTGGCCTTCCAAGATGCTCATCGACAGTGTCAACTATTGTTATTGCACAAGAACAACCGGTCACAATGCACATCATTGTCGAGACGCTGAGAGCGCACATTCGGCATTTATCACGGCTATCGTCACATCATTTAGCGTGTTTGACAGCTTGGAGGCCCCATTCTTCGTACTGCGGTATCGTGACAAAACATCAGGACATACTACCGCCTGGCTTCAAACTTGCCATGCATCCAGCAACTGCGCCATGGAGTCTTCGTCAACCTGACGTGCGCTTATCAGTTCCTGGAATCTTTAAGAAGGCACGCATGTCAACGCTAGCCCTGAAGCAACTGACTTTGCGTCTGTTGGACGAAAGGTACTTCGACCGCATACATGTTTACACCGATGGCTCCACTAATTCCAACAGCTCCACAGGAGCAGTGGTTGTTCCACCTGAAAATGTGTTGCTTCAGTACAAGTTTTCTCACAGCACGACGTCGACAGCAGCAGAGCTCGCAGCACTTCAAGGTGCAGTAAAGTACATTCTTCACTAGGAACCTAACCAATGGGCCATCTTTTGCGACTCCAGGTCAGCCTTACAGTCACTACGGTTTGTTCTGCAGCACGGGCTACATGAACAATCAGTATATCAGATAAGGCACGGCTACCACGAAGCGCTCGCGGAAGGTCACGATATTGTATTTCAGTGGTTGCCGAGTCATTGCGGAATCGTTGGCAATGACCGCGCAGATGAAGCTGCTCGATCGGCTCATGACCAAGACCAGCGCACGCCCATACCACTCTTGAGAACGGACGCTGCAAGGCTACTACAATCAGTTGCTTGCCGTATATCTCTCCTACAATGGAATACGCAGGGTTTCTCCAACACGCACCTGTATTCGATCGACCCAAACTTGCAACTTCGTTTGCCATCCGGGTTCCCACGATGCGCTGAAACTTTACTGTGTCGCATGAGGTTGGGCGTGGCATTTACGAATTCGTACTCTCGTCTCCTTGGAATGGCGAGCACTTCGGCATGCAACATCTGCGCCTGCGAGGAAACGCTTGAGCACATTCTATGTCATTGCCCAGCATACCAGACCGAACGACGTATTATGGAAGCCAAGCTCTGTCAGCTGGATTCACGGCCGCTTACAGAAGAGAAGATCCTGGGACCTTGGCCGACGGCTTCCCATACGCGCAAAGCCACGAAAGCCCTCTTGTACTTTTTAAGGAACACCAAACTTCACGACAGCTTGTGAAATTACTGTGCGAGGCCGTGCTGTGTAGTTTCGAGCTATTTATGCTTCTCTTTCTTAATCCTCTTCTTTTCTGTCTCTTTTCGTTCTATTATTCCCCTTTTCCCCCACCCCAAGTGTAGGGTAGCCAACTGAGCCAAGCTTGGTTAACCTCCCTGCCTTTCCTCTCTATTTATCTCTCTCTCTCAGAGATCCCAGTCAGTAACCCCTGATGACCAATGGCTGTCCTCTCTACGCGCTACGTGCCCAGGTCATGTCCATTTGATAAAAATTTTGGTCTGTCTGTCTGTCTGTCTGTCTGTCTGTCTGTCTGTCTGTCTGTCTGTGCATTTGTCTGCTTGTTCGCCCTTAACGATACCTCAAACGGCCGAACCGATGCGCAGTGACCACTAATATTGCTCAAGGATCAGCGTTCATACTTGTGCGATTGTCAATTAAAAAGCAAATATTGCGCATATATGAATGTACTATAACAAGACGTCAATGTTCTGAATGTGTGCCTTTATACTAGAGAAGGCACACGCAAGTAATTCTAAGGCCCGTAGCATTTATCACGCTGCAGTGACACAGTGCAACGTGATGCTCAAAAAAAGTGGCAGCATATCCACGGAGTGAATGATGGATAGTGGGGCGAAGCATTCGTCCGTCCATTCGTTCTTGCTTCAGTCCATCCATGCGTGTGTCTGTGTGGCCACCCGTGCGTCCATCCTCCCGTCTGTGCGTGCGTCTCTTCGTGCGTCCGTCCCTGCTTTCGTCCATGCATCCGCTCCTGCGTCCGTCCATGCGTCCATCCGTCTGTGCAGCCATCCGTGCGTCCGTCCATGCATCTGTCTGTCCGTTCATCCACCTATTCAACACTCCAAGTGCCACCATCTCGCATCTTTTCATAATATTGTTACGTGGAAAATAACAGTTGTCAGTCCGCAGCCACAACGCAGATCACCGACAACGTCCACTTCTTCACTATCAGTCTAAGGCACCTTTCTTGGGTATGCCCCACTATGCCCTCTTTCAGTCAGACTAAATCACGTAACACGACCCCCGGCGGCAAAAGCGCCGACCCGGCGAGTTTACGGGGCCACAGCAGGAGCGGTGTGGTAACGCTTGAGCCCTGATTCGTGGACGATGTCCCTTGACAACAGAGCAGAAGAGGTTGATGGATTATCAGGGACAATTTCATATGTGTTGTCGGTCACTCGTCTAAGCACGCAGTATGGGCCCGTGAAACGAGAGAGAAGTTTTTCTGAAAGGCCTGCATGTCGCGTAGGGGACCGAAAGAAGAACGAGGGAACCTGTTGGAAAGTGTTTGTCGCGATGCCACTCGTCGTAACGATGCTTATGTGAGTCTTGGGAAGCCATTAATCTGCTGCGGGCAAGCTGACGAGCGTGGTCAGCTCGGGTAATAGCATCGCGTGCATATTCAGAAGTAGACTGCGCAGCGGCTGGCAGGAAGGTATCCAATGGCAGTGTTGGTTCGCGTCCAAACAGAAGGTAAAATGCCGAGTACCCAGCAGGGTCATGCCGGGAGTAATTGTATGCGAACGCCACGTAGGGTAGTGCAAGGTCCCAATCACGATGGTCGGCCGAGACGTATTTCGATAGCATGTCTGTCAGGGTGCGGTTTAAAAGTTCTGTAAGCCCGTTTGTCTGGGGGTGGTACGACGTCGTGAGCTTATCTTGGGTAGAGCAGGAACGCAGGATATCGTCAACCACTTTCGAAAGGAACGTACGGCCTCGGTCTGTCAGCAGTTGACGAGGGGCTCCATGCACTAATATGAGATCGCGTAGTAGAAAATCAGCGACGTCTGTAGCGCAGCTTGTTGGCATGGCTCGCGTAACTGCATAACGGGTCGCGTAATCTGTAGCCACCGCGACCCACTTGTTTCCGGAGGCGGATGTTGGGAAAGGACTGAGAAGGTCCAAACCAACACGGAAGAATGGCTCCGATGGGATGTCGATGGGCTGAAGATATCCGGAAGGGAGTCCCGATGGCTTTTTGCGACGCTGGCAAATTTCACAAGCGTTGACATAACGACGTATAGAGCGTGAAAGGCCAGGCCAGTAGAAGAGGCGGCGGACTCGGCCATATGTGCGAGAGACACCAAGGTGACCCGCGGTTGGCGCGTCATGGAGCTCACGTAGGACTGTGGAACGCAGGTGCTTTGGTATGACCAGATGTAAATCGTGACCATTGGGCGATAAATTACTCCGATATAAGTTGTGGTCCTTTAAGGTAAACATGCGAACAGAAGCGTCTTGCGGTGAAGATTCGAGCTGTTGTATTAGGCGGCTGATATCCGGATCGCGACACTGCTCGTCCCCGACATGAAGCAACTGGGAGATGGAAAGGGCGCAGCCCAAAGAATCGGTGCTCGTAGGATCGCAGTCGGCCACAGGGAAGCGTGACAGACAATCCACATCTTTGTGCAGTTTTTCTGATTTATACACTACGGTGTAAGAATACTCCTAGAGGCGGAGTGCCCAGCGGGCGAGACGACCTGTGGGATCTTTGAGGGAGGCGAGCCAGCAGAGAGCGTGGTGGTCGGTGAGAACTATAAATGGTCGGCCGTATAAGTAAGGGTGAAATTTCGTGACTGCCCACACCAGCGCTAGGCATTCGCGTTCTGTGATGGAATAATTACGCTCCGAGGTGGCTAGCAGCCTGCTGGCATAAGCTATCACGCGATGCTGCCCACGTTGTCGCTGAGCCAACACAGCGCCTATTCCGTAACCGCTGGCATCGGTGCGCACTTCGGTCGGTGTCGTAGGGTCGAAGTGAGCCAGCACAGGAGAAGAAGTGAGCAAAGTGGTCAGGTTGGAAAATGCTGCTGCTTGCAAGGGACCCCAGGTAAACGTCTCATCTGGTTTGAGTAAATCTGTTAGGGACCGAGCGATTTCCGCGAAGTTCTCGATGAACCACCGAAAATAGGAGCAGAGCCCCACAAAGCTGCGGACATCTTTGGCGGTTTTTGGCACAGGAAAGTCCTTTACAGCTTGAACTTTTTCTGGGTCAGGCTGGACGCCGTAAGCATCAACAATGTGTCCAGGTATTGTAGTGTATTGTAGAGTAGCAGGCTAGAGCAAGCTATCGCTCAGGCCGACCTCTCTGCCTTTCTGTAAATAAACTTACCTCCCCCCCCCCGACGGCGACCAAACCGGCACTTGGATGAATTCAGCTGAAGGCCAGCGAGACGGAATACATCAAGAATTTTCGACAGTCTCTCAAGGTGCGCTTCAAAAGTGGGAGCAAGCACAATCACGCCATCCAGATAACAAAGACACGTAGACCACTTGAATCCATGGAGCAGGGAGTCCATCATTCGTTCAAAGGTGGCGGGGGCATTACATAAGCCGAAAGGCATGACTTTGAATTGGTAGAGGCCATCGGGTGTTACAAAAGCCGTCTTCTCTCGGTCCATGGGGTGCACGGCAATGTGCCAATAACCAGAACGAAGATCGATGGAAGAAAAGTAGGCAGCACCATGCAGGCAATCAAGGGCGTCGTCGATGCGGGGCAGAGGGTATGCGTCTTTCTTGGTGATGTTGTTAAGGTGGCAATAGTCCACACAAAATCGCCACGATCCGTCCTTCTTTTTAGCAAATACCACCGCTGATGCCCTGGGACTGGAGGATGGTTCAATAATGTCCTTCGCTAGCATCTCGTTCACGTCCTTCTGAATTATGCTCCACTCAAAATTAGACACTCTGTAGGGACGGCGGTGAACAGGGTTCACATCACCTGTGTGTATGCGATGCTGGACAAAGGACGTCTGCCCAAGAGGTCGGTCACCAAAATCGAAAATATCCTGGTAGGCCTCGAGAAGATGTTGTAGGGCTTCAACTTGCGGAGGCGGAAGATCAGTGGCGATTATGTCTACAATTTGACGGCTGCCCGAATGTGTTGCGAGTGATGTGCGCTGCGATGAAACAAGTGTGTCTAAGGCAAGCACTTCAATTGGTGAATCGAGCAACGGACACAGGTGGGCCTCAGAAATTCCTTGTGGAAGCACATGATTCATGTAGCCGAAATTGACAAGAGGTAGACAAGTTTTGTTATCTGTGATGCTGAGCACCGTATGGGGCACTGCAACATTGTGCACAAAGAATACGTCGGTGAGAGGCATAGCGTAATAGTCACCGTCGGGAACAGCTGGTGAGCACAGAAAATCGACGTACGTCACAGTTTTGGAGGGCAGGCGAACAAAGTCTCTGCATTGTAATCGGGATGTAGGTTGGTACGGGGCGGCACTGATTTGTGGCAGTTCAAGGCGGAGCACACCAGCGGAGCATTCAATCAGGGCAGAATTGGCGGCAAGAAAATCGAGGCCTAGTATGAGGTCGTGGGGACATGTTGCAAGCGCGGTAAAAAGGACGACCACTTGGTGACCGGCTACGGTAAGTTGAGCTGTGCACATACCGATGACAGTGACTGTTGCGCCATCTGCAACTTGGACGACACTGGTCAAGGGGGGCGTGAGGACCTTCTTCATGTGACGACGAAAACGCGAACTCATAATACAGACGTGAGCACCCGTATCTATCAAAGCTTCAACAAGTGTGCCATCAACATATACTTCTAGGGTGTTCCGGTTCAAACGTATGGGCAACAGAGGATTTTTGGGTAAGGTCGACAGGGCAGCTTCACCTCCAGAAGCTGCGCAGCCTAGTTTTCCGGGGACATGCGGCGGTTAAACGATGGCAAGGGAGAGCGGCGACGCGTATTTGAACGAGAAGGGCGGCTTTGAGGCGGTGGCGACGACGGTACAGGGTGGCCGTAGTCCTCAGGGGCAGTAAATACTGTAGACTCAGTGCGGGTCGGATAACGGTGGTTTGGTGGACGAAATGAGTTACTGTAAGCGGGGTACGAGCCAGAAGACATATATGACCATTGGCTGCAGCAGTAACGAGCGATGTGTCCAGCGCGACCACAGCGGAAGCAGATCGGCTTATCATCAGCTGTTCGCCATTCAGACGGGTTCCTGGTTCGAATAGAGTATGGACGGCGACGTCTCATGTCCACAGAAGCTATCGAGGGACCAGTATTATCCAGGGTGGTTGCAGTGGACAGGATACCAAGGTTAGCGAATTCCTGGCGGACAACAGCCTGGATCAAGGCGACAGCTGGCGTTGAGGCGTCGGGCAACGTCGGTTTGTTGGCAGCCGGGTAAGCGGCCTCGAGTTCACGTCGGACGATGCGCGTCACGTCTTCGGTTGTAGACGGATGACAAGAAGTGGCTTCGCAAGACGACGTTGCCGCGGTGTTGGGTAGGCGCTGGAACTGCTGCAAAATGCGTCGACTCTTCGCCTGCTCGAGACGGCGGCACTCTTTGATCTCGGCGTCGGTGGTCGTTACGTTGGTAAATACAAGCAGGCTGAACGCATCGTCGGCGATTCCTTTTAAAACTTGCGAAATCTTGTCAGCCTCAGTCATGTCGGCCTCAGTCATTGCTTTCGGGCATCAAGCTGTTAACCAAACGGGTTGCCAAAGAGGTCGCGGAGCTGTTGTTTAAACATTTCCCAGCTTGTGATATCATGCTCGTGGGTCTCAAACCTGATGCGAGGGGTCTTGTCAAGATAGAAAATGACATTCGCAAGCATAACGGTTGGGTCCCAGCCATATTGCTTGCTGACGCGCTCGTACATGCTAAGCCACTTGTCCACATTCGCGTTGTCCTCTCCAGTAAAGGTACCGCGATCACGGGGTTGCGTTAGGGCGATGTACCTGATTGCTGTCGTTGCTGAGGTAGGCGGCGAAGCTGTATCCTCACCCGGAGCCATTGTAGCAGACTTAAGGAGGCGTCCACTGCGTAGCTCCGTTGTCAGAAGAGCACCCAGCACTTCCACCAAAATGTTACGTGGAAAATAACAGTTGTCAGTCCGCAGCCACAACGCAGATCACCCACAACGTCCACTTCTTCACTATCAGTCTGAGGCACCTTTCTTAGGTATGTCCAACTATGCCCTCTTTCAGTCAGACTAAATCACGTAACAATATATTCCTCATATAGAAGCACCGCCATCCAGCGTGCATTCCAAGGACTGCACGAGAGTAGGCACACGCACACTTTCTTACGGCTTGCGCTTCGTGTCTACTTCCCACCTTTAACCACCTCGAGTTCATGGTATATACTAGTTCACTGTATTCATGGCACTGTGGTCCAACGCTCGCTAAACCTTTCTAAAACCTAGGAGGTTACGCCCAGCGAGTATAACGTAGCAGCCCTTTCTTCTCTTCTGTGTGTTGTTGAAAAATTAAAAATTTACAGCGCGGGCGTTAAATAAAAGCCGAATTCTCATGTCTCCCATTACCCCTTAGCAGCCATTAGAATGTACATTGAGCACTATCATTTTTGCTCAACAACGCACAGAAGAAATCCCTCACCGGCACCACCTTGGAGGTCAAAATGTTATACTTGTTAGACACTACTACAACGGCTACGAGGGACGAACGGTTGCCGCTATAAAAAGCTTCGCCCCTAAAAGGCGGTACCAACGCTCTGCTAAGGTGACCTGGTGGTGGCACCTGTCCGGCGCTTTGCGTTCTATACTTTGTCGCTTCCGAGAATGGCACGCATCTTGCACGCCTTCCTTTGTTTTCGAAGATAACCGCCAGATGGCGCTTGTGCTGTAACACGGTTAAACAATGTCTTAAATAAAGATACATCAGGACTAGCAACTACACTGGCGAAAGGCGTCGATGACATGCACGCCACTTCTCCTCAGGTACAGGTAGCGATATGCACGATACCGGATGTACCGGTGCGTGAAAGCCACCTGCAAAGAGCGGTTGTCAACACAAACCAAGATATATGGCGGATGATTCGAGAGAAAGGCTTTGAGGTGGTGGAAATAAACAGAGAGGTGCATAGGTGGGGTGGTTTTCAACGAGACAGAATTCACTTCGATGGGCGGCTAGGTCTTGAGGTCTGTTGGCGACCTGCATGACGCGCGGTAGCTCTTTTGAAAGCAAGCGGGCCCTTCGGGGTGCAGGATAGCTAGTGACGAGGAAAACAACCTGGGAGACTCTTTGGCAGGTGGTATGGACAGATACGATTCAAAAGTGGCACCAGTATTTAAGATAGGTAGAGTTCGGGGCAGAAATAGACGTAGCCACGAGCGCCGAGCCAATTCAGACATAGGGTATATTAACATGCAGGGTGGTAGGAACAGGCTTAAGTGGGAAAAGATAGAAGAAAAGCTAAGGGATGAGAGGCCGATGGTATACCGTTTTGTAGAAACATATCTCAGGGACATGGAACAACCTCCTAACAATGCGGACTACGCGTGGGAATATTGTAATAGAACAGAAGGCAGCAGAAAGGGGGGTGGTATTGGGGCATTCATTCATAAAAGTACAGACTGGCAAAAGTTCATGCAGGAGTGCAAGGAACATTTATGGCTAAAAGGAGAAGTGGCAGGGCAAATGACACTCCTTGGTTTCGTGTACTTGTGGACGGGCGCAAAGGCCAGAGAGGAAAACCAGGCAATGGTAGAGTGTATATGAAAGGACATTCAGGAGTTAGGAGGAGAGTGCGAGATAATTATACTAGGAGACATGAATGCACACATTGAGGATATAGATGGGTATACCGACCCGACAAGCAGAATAATAATGGATATGTGTGAAAGGCTTGATTTGATCATTTGCAACAGTACCGAGAAGTGTGACGGGCAAAAAAATGGGAGTTAGGAAGGCTGCAGTCGACGATAGATTACGCACTCATGTCACATAGGATGTGTGATAAGCTCAGGGGAATGCACATAGATGAAGGTGGCTCCAGAAGTCTGGGTAGTGATCACAAACGTATCAAGCTAAGTTTTGGAACAGCAGTGAAAGTGGGAAGGAGACAAGGTGAGCATTTGCAGGAAAATTTTTATTCAGAAAGGCAAATTGAAATAGCCACCAAACAAATTGAGAAAGTAATCACTGAGGATAATAAAACAGTGTGGACATACACGAATCTAATTAGACTGTTTGAGTTAGAGTTTGCTAAGGCACGTGACAAGTCACCCCGGAAAAGAAGTCACAAACCCAAAAGTTGGTGGTATGAGGAAGTTAAGGGAGCCATAACAAAACGTCAGGAAGCCTCTAGGGAACACAGACATGCTAAGCAGCGGGGTGAACCGACAGATGATGTTGAAAGAAAATGGGAAATCTTTCTAAGCTGTAGAAGGCATGCATCCCTTTTGATCAATGAAAAGATTAGAAGAAAGGGAGCCCAGTGGCTGGCAGAAGTACATAAAAAAGATAGAAAGGCAGCTCCGAAATTTTGGAACCATCTAAACTCCCTAAGAAATGAGACGAGCGTAGAGCAGAAGTTTATAACAACAGCTCAAGGTGCTAAGCTAGAAGGGGACAAAGCTATTGAATATATAAGAACAAGGGTGACAGAAAAATTTCCACACAGAAGGACATTATGCACCAAAATAGACAGGGATGAATAAAGGGGCGCAATGGCTCCATTTTCACAACAAGAGTGGGAAAGGGCTGAGAAAAGGGTTCCTAGTAGTACATCAACAGGCCCAGATGGCATTCTAATTATGCTGATTAAGACATTAGGTCCGAAGTCTAAGCAGGCTTTGAGAAAGGCAGTGAGCAAAATTATAATCAATTGAGAAGTTCCCGATGGATGGAAACTTAGCAGGATGAGCATGATCTACAAAGGAAAGGGGGACAAAGCTGACATAAACAACTACGGTCCTATAACAGTGACATCGGTGGTCTACAGGCTGGTGATGCAGATTATAAAGGAAAGACTGCAGGCATGTTTAGAGGATGAGGGGGTGCTGGGTGAACTGCTGAATGGGTTTCGGAAACACAGGAGGTTGGAAGACAATCTGTTCTCATTGACGCAGTGCATCGAAATAGCAGAAAAGGAACACAGGCCCCTGTGGCTAGCATTTTTGCATACCAAGGGAGCGTACAATAGCGTGGTTCATGACGAATTGTGGGGAACACTGGACACACCAGGCGTGGAACATGTAGTCACTAATCTTTTAAAGGATATCTATAGAGGTAACAAGGTAGTTATAAAATGGGGAAAAACAGGTATCCAAGCCCACAGAGGTGTAACGGGGACTTAGGCAGGGGTGTCAACTGTCATCCTTGTTATTCATGGTGTACCTACAAGGATTACAGGCCAAATTAGAGGGAAGTGGACTGGGCTTCAACCTCTCTTTTGTCAAACAAGGAAAACTCCTTGAACAGGTACTACCAGCATTGATGTACGCAGATGATATATTGCTAATGGCCGACAACAAGGAAGATTTGCAGAGATTGGTGGACATCTGCGGTAATGAGGGAGATAGGTTAAATTTCAGATTCAGTGAGGAAAAATCAGCAGTCATGATTTTTAATGACAATGAAGGTAGTGAGCTTAAAATACCGGAGGTCACGCTACAGATAACAGATAAATACAAATATCTGGGCGTATGGATAAGCGATGGGGCCGAGTACCTAAGGGAACACGAAATATACGTGTCGATTAAAGGTAGCAGGACTGCAGCGGTAATGAAAAACAGAGCACGGCGGAATTACAAGAGGTATGATGTTGTGAGAGGAATATGGGAAGGGTTCATGGTTCCTGGTCTGACGTTCGGCAATGCGGTCTTGTGCATGAGATCAGAAGTTCAAGCAAGACTAGAAATTAAGCAACGTGGAATAGGTAGGCTTGCCTTTGGAGCTCACGGGATTACACCAAATCAGGGAGTACAAGGTGATATGAGATGGACATCATTTGAGGGCAGGGAAGCTAGCAGCAAGATAAAATTTGAGAAGCGATTGAGAGAAATGGGGGAGAAGCGTTGGGCTAGGAAGGTATTCAGCTACTTATACATGAAGAATGTCAATGCAAAATGGCGGGAGCGAACCAGAAAATTGACTGGTAAGTACTTGGAAAACAGCAGGGGGCCAAACCAAAAAAATTATCGGTTAAGAAGAAGGTGAAGGAAGCTGAGACCGATATGTGGAGAATTGGCATGATTAAGAAGTCCGCACTAGAGATCTATCGATTTTTAAGCAGGAAATCGCCAAGGAAAGGATCTATGATAATACTCGGGGTAGTTATCTACTGTTTGAGGTCAGGACGGGAGTATGGCGAACAAAGACATAGCGGCCCAAATACGAAGGGGTAGACACGGTATGCAGTGCGTGTGGAGAGGAAGAAGAAACTGCCGAACACTTGATAATGTTCTGTAAAGGGCTTCACCCTGTAGTTCAGGTTGATGGCGCAGAGTTTTTCAAAGCACTGGGGTTTAGGGACAGTGAGGGCAAAATAGACTTTAAGCGGGTAGAATTAACTAGAAGGAGGTTATGTGATTGGTGGCTAAAGTCAATACACGCGTGAAAATAAACCCTTCACTGCAAAATACGAATCCTCAACCTCACTATTTAGGGGCAAAAAATAAATCGTTTTTGGTTCATTAAGTATTACGGCTTGGTGGCGCGAGCCACCACCCGATCTAAAGGGTACAGCCATATCCATCTATCCATCCATCCATGCATCCGGTATGCAGTGCGTGTGGAGATTAAGAGGAAACTGCCGAACACTTGATAATGTTCTGTAAAGGGCTTCACCCTATAGTTCAGGATGATGGCGCACAGTTTTTCAAAGCACTGGGGTTGAGGGATAGGGAGGGCAAAATAGACGTTAAGCGGGTAGAATTAACTAGAAGGAGGTTATCTGATTGGTGGCTAAAGTCAAGGCACGAGTGAGAATTAAACCCTTCACTGTAAAGTACGGGTACTCAATCTCATTATTTAAAGAAAAAAATTGCCCGCAGCTTCACTCGGGGGAACACTGAGGAGGATGCGGAGCATATAATTGGTTAACGGGGAGTTAAAGTGCGACTTACTTGGGTCGATGGCTAAATTGGTTAACGTGGTTGTGAAATGGGGTGTTAAATTGCGACTTACTTGGGTCAATGGCTAAATTGGTTAACGTGGTTGTAGGAGGAGGTGTTAAATAAGTGAACACGTACACACGTATGCGAAAGGGTGGCGCTGGTTGAAGGGACGTCGATCATTGTGTTTGTGGATTCGTTGGAATTCATTTCACCGCGACCTTGGACGTCGACGCGCCGTACAAACCAACCGACGAGCGGCAACTGAGCGAGCGAGCGCCGACCTTGAGTATATATACAGCGCGACGGCGCATGCACTGTCAGCTGTCGAATGTTCGAGAAGGGGGAGAAGCGCAACGGCGCATGCGCGCGCGTCAGCTGTCGATGTTCTCGAAGCGCGATGGCGCATGCGCCCGCGTCAGCTGCCGATGTTCTCGAAGCGTGACGGCGCATGCGCGCTACATTATACAGCTAGCGAATGTTCGTGAAGAGGAGAAGCGCACGCGGTGTGTAGAGGAGGAAGGGTGCACAGATGGTGGAGGAGTGAAGCGCGCGCGGTGTGTAGAGGAGGAAGGGATGCACAGATGGTGGAAGAAAGAGGAGGAAGCTTGCGGACGGCGCCGCACTACAAGCCTCGAGTATTAGATGCTCCGCATCTAAAAATCTAGTTTTTGGTTCACTAAGTATTACGGCTTGGTGGCGTTAGCCACCGCCCAACCTAAAGGGTACAGCCATATCAATCCATCCATCCATCCAGCCTCGATGCGCTTGGTCGCCTCCACTGCACCCTCGAGGCACTGTAACGCAGCGTCCCCAGAATACCATTCACCAATTTTCTTGCGCAGAGCATCGAATAAACGTTTTGTTCACTCCTTTCAGGGGCAAGACTATCGTCTTTCGAAGAGATTTGAGGTGTAGCATGCAGATCTGGGGCCAATTTTTCTTCTTGATTTCAACTATGACACCCTTAACCCTGTTTTTTTTCCCTGATCCGCTATGCTCTCTTCTTGTTTCTTAAGGTTGCACCTATAATTTTCCTTTCCGTCGCTCGCTGTGTCATCCTCAGTTTAAGCAGAACGCTTTTGGTAAGTCTCCAGGTCTCTCCTCTGCAGGTAAGGACCGGCAAAATTCAGCTGTTATATACCTTCCTCTTGTGGAATAATGGTACTGTACAGTCATTATTTGAGAATGCTGGCTGAATGTGCTCCAGCTCTAGTGAATATGTCACAACCAGATTCTACCTACCCTTTTAAATAATCTAGATTAGTGATCATAAGTTTAATATTTTATCAAAATTTTTTGAACTTGTCTTTTAAATGTCCCTAGACTGACATGAAACTGCGAGCCCTTTTAAAGTTCATTAGCTATTCGCGTTGATTGGTAATGTAGCGTTTTTTTCCTGATTTGTCTTGGTTTTGGTAAAGGCTGTTTCTTCTAGCAGATAACGTTGGTCGTTTTGTGCTTTGAAAAGAATTATTTACAGCATGTACAGAACACAAAGGCTTCATACCATTCCAGTAACAGGGCACATACACTTTGGCACATCTATAGTACACGACTAACATCACTACGTCACAGTGAAGACATTTGCTCTATATATACATGACAATGTTGGCATATATGTACACAAGAACTCAATGCGATATCATGATTGGTCGTTTGTGTGTTTAGAATAAGTGGTTAACGATTTATATTGGTCGTTTTCTTTGTTAATAAATTATTGTGTCTGGTTTGCCTTCAACGTTTGACGTTTATGATAGCGCACTGACGTGCGTAAACGGTCTATGGTACTCTGGTTTTTTCATACCAGTGAAATATTTAAATGCGAAGCATTTCTCTCCGATCATCGGCGAGTTTGAGCTTATGTGTCTATCTATCTAGCCGCCTACGACATTTAGGTAGCCTGGCCTTTTCGATAATGGTGTCAATACTAAACTCGGTATGACATAACATGAATGTATCGAGAACATAATTGGCGAGTGAGAACACGAAATGCATGACATGGATGTCATGAATGTCATGATTTACATTTCATGGCCTGCAGCTCTTGTGGTGGTTTCGTTCACATGGCATGTTGAAACACTGGTATGCTATGGCATAACTGCACGGTGAACACAAGCGTCAGATCCTAACATAAAAACCATGACATGCGTGTCATGAACATGACTACATGCCACGCCCATGATGTGCTCGCGGCCGTTTCGCTAACGTCACATATACCAAATTTGGTATTACGGTACGTGAATTGATGATGAATGTATGTGAATGGTGCAAACATGATAATCATGAGATGTGTGTCATGTAACAACATGGCTACATGCCACGCTCATGATGCGCTGGCGGCCGTTTCGCTAGCTTCACTAATACCAAATTTGGTATTACAGGCCGTGAATCGATGACGAAGGTATGATACTGGTGCAAATATGATAAACATGAGATGCGTGTCATGTAACAACATGACTACATGTTACGCTCATGGTGCACTCGCGGCCGTTTCGCGAACTCTGCATAGGCCAAATTTGGTATTACGTGACGCCAATGGATGACAAAGGTATGTGACTGGCGCAAACATATAATCATGAGATGCGTGTCATGTGAGAACGTGACACGTATGTGACGAAGGCGCCAATACATTTCGACATGACGCGGTGCGCGTGCTCGCCGTCCTTTATTTCGTCGCGTCGCGCCGGCGTTGCCACGCCAGGCACCTGTCTTGCCATATACTAGCAGGCGCACGCCGCGCTGCGTTGCTTTGACGCATGCACGTTTCTGTGCCTCCGGCGTCCCTCCGTCACGAAAAAGGGGGAGGCGTAGCGGTGTCTGGGTAACGCATCAGTGCGAAATGCAGCGTGTCGCATTTCGCACCGGCTGCCGTAGGGCCATGCGGACGGACGCTAGTCGCGCCTGGTGTCAGACTATAGAGTTCTCGTGTTTTGCTAATGTAGCATCGCTTTGCCGAGTGTGCGCGCGCGTCAAAGCTACATTGGAGTATATTGGGCCCTTCATGATGTGCTCGCGGCCGTTTTGCTAGCTCCACATATACCACATTTGGTGTTACGTGATGTCAATGGATGACAAACTATAGAACTGGTGCAAACATGATTATCTTGACACGCGTCTCATGTCAGAACATGACAACATACCATGCTTATAGCGTGCTCGCGGCCATTTCACTAGCTCAGCATATACTAAATACGGTATCACGGGACGTGAATAGATTACGAAGGTAAACGACACATTCGAACATGAGAATCATAACGCGGAAGTCATGTACGGCATCATTTACTTCCATATAGTAACGTTTTCCTGATTTCAAAGGGACATACTAACATTTCTCATTCGTGATTCGCATATCATCGATTCCCACTGTACGTGGGATCTGCCAATTTTTTTTAGCTATATAACTTCGTCGTAACATTTTTCTTGTTGAGTACGCCGTGATAGAATAGGGCAATGTAAAAATTTTTCTTCAGCCACTGAGGAATGCGGAACCTATTTTGCACGGGCATTTTGCGTTCTCGAAAGCCGCCCAACTAAATGAATAACCATGACTTTTGACGCTAAGTCTTCACTGAACCATACCCCTAGAAATATTTTAAGTCTTTCTCGTGTCATGGTGTTGCTGTCAAAGCTTATGTTTATGTCATATCCAACATGTTTATTTACTGGATGAAATATAATATACATCGCCTTCTTTGCATTTAAATGTAGCTTGTTTTGTTGAAGCTGATTTGAGAGTGACATCATATACCCCTTTACAGTTTTAGTTTAGTGATTTGATGTAAAAAGCACGTTTGTGCCGTCTGCATACATAATAAGCTGTGGTGAGCTTGGTATACATACAATATTGTTAACATTAAGTAAAAAGAGCAGGGGACCCCGAATAGAACCCTGTAGAACTCCTTGGGTCAACTAAAGCTAACTTGTTGTAGCTGACTTCATTTGTGCTAGCTGGTACCGGTAATGCGAGTAGTTTTGTAAAAGCTTAACGGTTATCCCGTGTATGCCGTACCGTGAGAGTTCCCGTAATATTATGTAATAATGTATTTATTCAAAGGCTTTTTGAAGTCCAAAGATGAACCAAGCGTATTTTTTATTTTCCAAGTTTGCAAGTATTTTATCTCCAATAATTGGTAATGCTTGTTCAGTAGAGTTATTTTTATAAACCCACATGAACATGTCGTGACGATGTCATACTTATTGGAAAAGGATCAGTCTGTCGTGAAAGAACCTTTTGAAACCTTTCATATTGCCCTAAGTCCATAGTTTGGCATATTAATATTGCCACCTCGTTTATTGATTCCGTTTACACTCGCAACTTTTAACTGTGCCGGAAGCACGCCTGTTGTCAGTACAATATTTATTATGTAAGCAAGCACTTCGGATATTAGCGAACATATTAACCTTGGTTCAGTTGCAGTGATTTTGTCTGTACATGTTGCTTCATTGATTTTGAGTTTAATCGCGACTGCAGTGGCTGCACTTTTGATGGAAGCGAAAATGCTGTAGACTCTGGTGGTCAGATTTGGGTGCACGTTAAAGAACCCTAGGTGGTCGAAATTTCCGGAGCCCTCCACTACGGCGTCTCTCATAATCATATGGCGGTTTTGGGACGTTAAACCCCAGATATCAATCAAATCTTCAGCTTTTAAGTTTATCTAGTAGGTTAGCTATTTCAGCACTGTGAGTTCGAAGCATAAAGAAGGAATTCTGGATAGCTATATTTTCTTCGGAGCTCGAGTCATCTTCTTCCTCAAAACACTTACTGTACCCGCCCACATCGACCAAAGGACGATTTATGACATTGGA
Source organism: Rhipicephalus annulatus (assembly GCA_013436015.1). NCBI lineage: Eukaryota > Metazoa > Arthropoda > Arachnida > Ixodida > Ixodidae > Rhipicephalus > Rhipicephalus annulatus. Next base: position 25,471 of record WOVY01007441.1, read on the forward strand.
TAGTTTCTCGCCTCGCAACACCACATTTCCCTCTAATATTTCTGTAGTATATCTTGATTTATTTCTTTGAGTAAGGGCATGCAGTGTTGTTTCCCAGGCCCTTCTTGAGTTATCATAAATATTCAGGTTCTTTTTTTCTGATAATGTTCATATTTACCTTTTTCAAGTCTGACGGAGGTCAGGTAAGGTATTTATTTATTCTCCAAATGCACCAAGTTCTCGTAGGCTTAAAAATCTTTTGAGAAGGCCATTTTTATTTGAGTACGTTTAGAAAATCAGCAATCTATTCAAGGTGTCCGGCAATTCTTCTCTCTCCAAAAGAAACTTCTCTTGGATACGGCGTGTTGTAACAGTGTCGTAATTCACTCAAAAACCTTTTACAGGCCTCATCAGCATCTTTTATCTTTCTTATACATATCATTTTCTGCGATTGTTTTGATTAGCTGAAAGAATAAGTTTTTATTGTCACTATTTATGTTGCATCGGACAAAGGTTTCCACCTGTCCTTTCAGTGACAACGGTATCAAACAAAACACTGGAATGTAATTGCTAAGATCACTTGACAAGATTCCGCCTGTGTTCTTCGATGGGTTCGAATTATGCATATATGAAGTAACGTACCACTATCCTTGGTCACTCCAGTACGGGAACATGTATGATTTGCACAACCAAACGCTGAAGGCAGCATCTCAAAACATGCAGCAGCCGTATCGTTTGCAGAAAATTATATTGATGTGTCCCATGATGACATAAGAAATGTTTTCAAGTAATGAGAAGGACAGGGGTGAGTCTATCAATTTTAGAAAAACGTATTTTGTGCCCCTGAGGTGGCCTGTAAACGACAATCGCTACAAGTTTACACCACCTTCTTTTCCACACGGCATAGACGCTCAGATCGATATTCAGGAAAACTTGGAACATTACTATCATCGATTAACCACGTTCTAAGGAACATAAGCATATCAAAGCTTACTGAAGCAGTATCTAAAAAAATTCTTTTGTCATCTACTTTACTTTTAATACACCTGGCATTCACACGTAATGCAAGCAAATTCTTGTTATGTGGACAACAAGATGTCAAATCAAAAATATTGTGTTACTTTTGAGTGTCACTGAAAACAGCCATAGTGAACAACAAAAACCAAACTGATACATGCAATGTGAACTCAACTAACTCAGCACATTTTTAGATGCGGAGCATCTAATACACGAGGCTCTGTAGTGCGGCGCCGTCCGCAAGCTTCCTCCTCCTTCTTCCACCATCTGTGCATCCCTTCCTCCTCTACACACCGCGCGCGCTTCACTCCTCCACCATCTGTGCACCCTTCCTCCTCTACACACCGCGTGCGCTTCTCCTCTTCACGAACATTCGCTAGCTGTATAATGTAGCGCGCATGCGCCGTCACGCTTCGAGAACATCGGCAGCTGACGCGCGCGCATGCGCCGTTGCGCTTCTCCCCCCTTCTCGAACATTCGACAGCTGACAGTGCATGCGCCGTCGCGCTGTATATATACTCAAGGTCGGCGCTTGCTCGCTCAGTTGCCGCTCGTCGGCTGGTTTGTACGGCGCGTCGACGTCCAAGGTCGCGGTGAAATGAATTCCAACGAATCCACAAACACAATGATCGACGTCCCTTCGACCAGCGCCGCCCTTTCGCATACGTGTGTACGTGTTCACTCATTTAACACCCCCTCCTACAACCACGTTAACCAATTTAGCCATCGACCCAAGTAAGTCGCAATTTAACACCCCATTTCACAACCACGTTAACCAATTTAGCCATCGACCCAAGTAAGTCGCACTTTAACACCCCGTTAACCAATTATATGCTCCGCATCCTCCTCAGTATTCCCCCGAGGGAAGCTGCGGGCAATTTTTTATGCCATCTTGGCAGACACAATAATCACAGGAAAAGATTCATCCTTACGGGCAAGCACACTACCACCAGAAGTCAAAACAAGCCTCTATTTTTTACATTTTTTTTCTTTCAAAGCATCGCCTTGTTACCTTCAATTAGGAGCTCATTTACAAAAATAGCAGTTCCTGGGCTACATAAGAACAAGAATTCAAGTGTCTAATTTACTTTTTCTAGAAATTAAATCATTCCTCGTTCCACACCTGACAAACCGAATGAAGAACGCCTGACGAACCGCCTGACGAATAGTAGGTTTCGGCGTGCGCACGCAGTGACAAATGTCCATATCCGACTTGTCAATGGTCTCGCCCACGATTTCAGCAATTTTTTGAAGAATACCGTGAGCATCACTACCAGGTGAATCAAGTAGCATCAATCAAGTAGTATCACTACTTCTTTGATATGCAGATTGCTTGGGTCCTGTTTTAGCTTTACGCTCCATGACGGACAGATTATTACGGCAGCGAACACAAATTATGTGATTCTGGGAACACAACCACCACGCCAGGCAGCGTTAGCGCGCCAGTGCTCTCGTTAAAATAGTGCTACAAATTTGCGTCATGGAAGACTGAACCAACTTGCATAACACATATTCGTGGATGTTAGGTGGGAATAACGTGGATGGCTTGTTTTTAGCTTGATGTATCATGCAGTTTGCAGGTTGGCGGAAATTCCCTCATTATCTCCGTTGGCGGAATGGTTTCGCTCATTTTAACAAGATTGAGTACTCTTGCGCAGGCATGGATCATGGATTTTTCATGCAATGAAGGGGCACACAAAAAAACTAAATACTCCCTCCCCTTTGTTCCGCCTGCACATGCCAGCGGAGCAAGACAACGATTGAACACTGCTTATGCACTAACCGCTAACATCTGTTTAGATTTCAGGTGTTTTTGCAGGCAAAGAATGCCTAGAATGCTGCGTCTCGAAGTCGGACTCTTCGCTTCTTCGTGTTTCCGCTCACGTGGGTGCTTATAGGCACTAATGTAAAGATAAAGGTGGAGTATAACTGAGTAACTGAGTTTTGTGCGACGACGTAACTTAGACCACTGACGCTGTTGCACGATGTTCGCACTCACGCTCGTGCGCTGAATGAGATCTCAGAGAGAGAGAATCGTATATATATATATATATATATATAAATATATATATATATATATATATATATATATATATATATATATATATATATATATATATATAAACAGAAAGAAAAGGCACACTTGACCTTTCCATTCGACATGAGGCATTTGTTGCAGGCAAAATATTAATCAATCAAGCAGTGTTGTCATTGTCCCATCGAATGGTACGCAATACAGGAACGCACGAGTTACCACCCCACTTGCCTCGGCTATTGTCCACTATATAGGGAAAACCACCGCGCTAATGACGACCTACAAAATAGCTTTTCGGGAGTAAAAAAGGCACGCGTCTGACTTTCCCGCAAGGGTCTTATAGCACGAAAGGAGCAAATGGGTGCAAGAATAAACACAAGACAAATGGGTGCAAACACAAATGGGTGCAAGAATAAGTTTTTTTTCAAATACAGAGTTCTATAAGCAACTCTGAAATGCATAACGAGCTGAGAAAGAGACAACTAGCAGTGGGGCATAAACGTGCACGAGCTCCTGCATATAAATAATTTTTTTATGTAATGGCCACTGCTTTATCTAGAGGCTGTCATCTGCGACGTTTGGGAAATACTGCATGGCTAACAATCAAATGATATATAAGAAAATCAAGCTCATTTCTTCACGTTCAAGAACGCTGGCTTATATGGCAACATTCTACAGATTTCGCCAACAGATGCAAAATACGCGGAGGCAATCTACCCGGATTTCTGAGCTCTTTGAATAAAGCACTCGTCCCTTAAATGGCCTTGCTCTCGAGGTAATCAGAGCGCTATCGAGCGGAAGAACTGGTATGAAAAGAGAAGCCTAGAGGGGAAACTTTGCAAGTTCGGACGTTCAATGAATCTTGTTCCGACACAATATATGTACACCCAAACGTTTGAGTATACAAAATACAAATTCCTTGATAGGACATGCGGATTTCATTTACTGAGCAAACACCGCGTGCGTACATTTATTCCTCAGGTTTCGTGCGCAAAATTTAACGTAAGCAAACAAGCATAAGTATATTATTGAACTGCAACCAATTGTATGCCTTAGGATATGACTTTAAAGAAAATTCAAAGTTGTATGACGCACGAGATTCTATCTATTGTTTAGAAGTGGCAATATTGATTCACATTTGAGCTTCGTGCGACGTGAAGCGGGCGCTAAATGAACAAAGTTGTGTTCATAAGTGTTGTTTTTCATGGGCTGCCGCTGGTCGCCTAGATAAGTCTAGCGGGACGATTCGATTTCATGAGTTTTTGTGAGGAATGTTACAACATTTTGTTAGTACGTTGTCCCGGTGTTTATTAACTGTTTTGTTACGTATTCAGCTTTAAGTGGCAGCTGATCACATATGAGTTGTAGTACGAATGAATGTTTTATAGCTACTACTTGAAGAGACATGCCTACAGCTGGTGCCTATGGTCTGTATCTGATCTCTCCGTGTCCCGGGCCTGTCATGAGTTCTTCAAAACTTCTTCAGAGAATTGGCTTCGGTGAACAAGTACAGGAACATGGAAGAGATAAGAAATTGTCGTGCTCAGTCGGAGCCTGATACAAGATATGTCCCGTACCGAAGAACATGGACCCAGTTCTACATGCTGGAAGGCGTAAAGCAAGAGCCGCTTACATAGAGAAAAATACAAAATATTTGAATACGGCGAGATTTACAGACGCTGCACCGTATCAGGCAAATGCAAAGAACATGGTGGCTGTAGTCACAGACCGAAAAGAATATTACAAGTTGTGCCTCCATAACCCAAGCCTCTATCACAGAAGCGGAGGAGATAGCGATCGCGCTAGCAATCAAGGAGGGCAGGGAGCGAAAAGCCCACTGACAATAATCACGGATTCGAAGGCTGCATGTAGGATTTAAGAAAAGATAGAATATGTATGAAGGCCTTCCAAATTCTAACCAAAACTCATAAACACTTTCCGATTGAATACCCCCAAACCATTATGTGGTCGCCAGGACACGAGGGCGTCACCGGGAACCAGTTTGCGGGTGAGGCGGCTCGAGGCTTCAAAAATCACCGAGATTCCTTGCACACTGCAATAGACGATCCAACGCCCATAGACCCTAACTTTGGTACAGTTCTTCAGTGTTACAGGGACAATGGAAAACTGTATCTAGCACCACATAAGAGCCTCACAGCAATGGAATCGGTGGCATTACGCAGAATTCAAACACACACATACATGAACTTACACAGGCTACATTTATTCTACCCCACAGCATACAGATATATATGTGCATGGCGTGGTGTGACACCTACTCTGTTTCACATCACGTGGGAGTGTACACATCACAATGAAGAACACCACAACATGAACAACACAGAGGAACAATGGAAGGCACTGCTGTCCAGCTCGGCCATTGCTAATCAGCGCTGGCTGGTCCAAGGGGTAAAGATGATGGCTAGTGCCAGCGGAGCCCTGGAATAAGGGCCCACCCATTTGGAATGCTCCGCGTTTCGCGCAAATAAAGTTTTCTCTCTCTCTCTCTCTCTACGTTGATTTATATTATACATGCTGTACTGGTTTGTACTGTATCACGCGTCTTGTGGGGAAAGGTGACCCGGTGATGCAAGTGCTACAGGAAAGCGTGGCGGTGGTGGTTATGGCGATGGCAGCGTTGTTTATTGCTTTGAACGGAATTCTGGGATATGTAAGGAATTGAAAACTCAGGCGAACAGAGCGGTACAGAAGTGGACACATTACTGCTAAAAAGATTGAAGTTGTTTTCTCTCTCCTGTTGCAACCAGTGGAACACCACTTATGGAATACCTCCCAGGGACTGGCGTGGATTTATATAAAAAAAGCGTGTTCTGCCATCTTGCGTTCGTTTAACATTTACTCAATGTCCTGCCCGAAATCATTCCTTTTGTAGTAGCTTCTGAAGATCACAAGACGCTGCTAATGAAACCGGATTTATCTTTCTTTATTATATTTATTCAAACGTAGATATGTTTACGCGTACGTATATGATTCATACGCGTTTATAATACGTCGCCCACGACAGTGGGAGTTTCGCTGTTTGTTTTACTTTCACTCGCATCGGATATGCCGAAGGTATTGAACACTCTTGCTCTCGGTGCGTGCTAGCTGTGTGAACGCGGAAGCCAGCTTTACATGGCAATGCAGTCAGCACGTCAAGGAAGGCACAATTTTCTGCATCTGAGGTTGGGCTTATGTGCGTGTTTCTTCTAGAACACCATTACCCCACATGTGCAAACGAAAAGCACCCGTGCACACTCTCGCCCATAGGATGTTCACGTACACCTCTACCCCTCAAACAATGTAGTTTTTAGGTTGTTGTTGTCGACATGTCTTTATTCAGACATGTGCTCTTAGAAAGCTGCGTTAATGTAGGGAGAGACACGGGATTAGAAATCATTTGGCGTAAGGCATAGATGATTGTTTCATGTTGATAACGAAACAACAAGATTGAAGCAGCGGCCCAGTGTAGCAGCTAATGCAGAGTAAACTGAGAAAGTACCTTGGACAGGTTGGCCGACGTTTGGATAGGAGGGCCTATCTTTGTCAAAGCAGCCTTGTCAGTTTTAAGGGGGTTAGTATTGACGTCATCCCATATGGTCACGCGTGTACCTGTCAGTAATCGTTGTCTGAATATATATATATATATATATATATATATATATATATAGAGAGAGAGAGAGAGAGAGAGAGAGAGAGCAGGAGACTGCGGCCAATGCATCATTGAGCGGTAACGTTGCATTTCAACGCTGCTTGTAATGAAGCAAGGGCCCCAGTCTTCTGCTTTATAGTTTTTTTTTGTTATTTCCCGGAGGATGATTACAAGCAGAGACACCTCACACGGGAGATGACGTCCTTACTAAACCTCTGAAAACTAACACGCCAAGGATGATAAGGCGAGTTCGTGGAGATGTTTTTTTTTTTGGGGGGGGGGGCGATAGTACATGTCCGCGTATACGGCTTCAATTTTTTAGGTTTCTTGCGTGTCACAATATCCTTTGTCGTTGTTCTTCTAAATAATGCGTGATTACTTTTTTATCAATATATATGTGGTGCTCTTTATTTACAAGTTCAATTATCCGTAAAAACTAGAGCTGTCCCAGTGACTCGTGATGTGGTCTCTCGCTGCCCTTTTAACCACTTGCGAAGGCCTTTGGTTAAACAGCCAAGCTAGCCGTCTGTATCATATACTGGCAGAGATAAGTGATAACGAATAAAAGAGGAAATATTGTTTCAATAAAGCTTTGAAAGATAGACGTAATTAGAACATTTACACAAGCATATTGATCAGGGCCAGAGGAACAATATTGGCGGACTATAGAAAAGATTGCCCTCTTCCATTTGTCCGAAAGCTAAGTCGCTCATAACGACACATAACACCAATCTAACACTATCTATAACGGGAAGTGCACAATTTAAGACAAATTTGTTCTTGTATATGTGTTTGCGTCCTTCCTTGGGGCCATGACATTTAAACCCTCGAAAAAATTCAGTAAGCCTCTCTCTATAGCACCAACAGGTGATAAGCAAAAGCGACAAAGGTTGTTGTCATTATTTATCTGTATTTTTTTACGTGTTCAGCACACTCTGTGAGGCATCCATTACTTCCGGGCGTATTTTGCTGACAGCCGAACTTGCATCTGGCAATTAGGCGCCAGTCGTGTTAGAGATGCTCGCGGGAATGACTTTCGTCGACGTTACTGATAATAAACGTCCGCGTTTAATTGGGCTCTTGCTTCAGCCAGTTTGTCTTTTGTTGCAGTGGGACCGGCAATGAACCGCAGGCGTTAATCAAAGATGCCCGTGTCAGACTTCCTAATGACAGCGCTTGTTACTTCGCACTGGCGAAACAACCTTGTTTAACCAGGCTGCAGGAACAAGTGATGAGTTGATACCTCATTTGCTTCCGTACGCCCTCCGCACTGCATCTGATGTCATTCTTTGTTTGAAACGTTGTCTCTATTTAGAATGAACGAATGAATGATAGTTAGATGTGTGGATACTGAAAAGCGAAAGCTAGCCTGAGATCACAGATATAATTCAGCAATTTAGTCATTTTGATGGTGCGGCGACAGAATTATTGCTTCTACGTTCAATTTCGTCCGCTGGTTCCCCAACAAAGCTTCATCTTAGCACTGAGGTGTTCACTTTCGCTGTGGCTTGTATCAAAACAAAAAGGTATTGACTTTTATGAACAATATAACGAATAACAATGCAAAACAATTCTGATATTCTTTCAATGCAAGTGCCGATTCACTCAAGTTCTTATACGAAACGTATTAGAACATGCTTTCTGAAATAATGTATGTGGCACTCCCGCGCGAAGTTCGAGCCTCATTAAGTTCGAGCCTGATGGGTATCTCATGAGAAGAGTGCTCTATGAATGAATTGAATCAGTTTCAAGTCAGAACACAGTAAACATTGGAATTGCTTCGATTCACTGTTTATAATAGGTGAGAAAATCTTATAATGCCAAACAGCAGTAAATTATTCAAACGTTTCTATACAGTCATGGAATGACACGCATGCACACTTTAGTGATCTTAGACGATTTCGGCGATGAAAGTGTCAAATTTACAATAACAGCTCAGTCAGGCCCAATGAATGAATAGTCCAATCTTCTATGTTTGGTATGATTTTATGAAACACACAGCACATGTATAAAGATTAGGACGAAGAAAAGTAACACACAACAGCCCTTTCTGCATCCCGGTCGTTATGTGCGCTGTGAGTTCCATAATGCTTCGCTAACAAACCCCGGATCACACAATTCCTATGATCTACTGTGGTTATTTACTTATTTATCGTGGTTATTTATGTCGCTGATAGTACCTCCCATATACACACGTTTGCATATTTAATGCAGATCCGTACGGTTGCATTTATCAGATTGTGCGCACAGGCGAACTATAGATGTCATTTCTGAACAGGAACCGTCGTGTTCGCTGCTAAGTGACAGGAATCGAGTACGACGTTTCTTCAGTAGGACTGACCGGTCCTTGGATTAGGCCGCTGCGCGACTAACAGCCTCGTGCTGAAGCCCGTTTGCGCCGAGCGACAAAGGCAGCCGCGTTGGACAGAATCAATCGGACTGGACGGGCTCACATAGCTCTCATTGCAAGCGCGGAAACGCGGCCTGACGTCTCTGCGGGTCAACAGAGCGGCTGCACGCTCCGCCAACAGCACGTGGAAACGACATTTACCCAATAACACGCATTAATCTGTGTGATGATGCAAGCAGGGCTGTCACCACTTGTTCGCCATGATCAATATAGCGCTTAAGCCTTGCACTAATAGTGCCGTAATAATGTAAGAATAATGATTGAAAAACAGGTATGCAGAATGTTTCTGGGGATAATGTTATAAAAAACAAACAAATATTGATTGATGTGTGGGGTTTAACGTCCCAAAACCACCATATAATAATGAGACATGCCGTAGTGGAGGGCTCCGGAAATTTCGACCTCCTGGGGTTTTTAAAGGTGCGCCCAAATCTGAGCACGCGGGCCTACAAGATTTCCGCCACCATCGGAAATGCAGCCGCCGCAGCCGGGATTCAGTCCCGCCACCAGCGGGTCAGCAGCGGAGTACCTTAGCCACTAGATTGTTTTGCCCACGGCGGGGCAAAACAAACAAATAAAATTGTAGGAGGCAACATTGAAGAAGTTGCAAGCAACTTTGCAGAACTAATTTGCTTGGGTATTTCATTACAATTAAAATAATTTGTAAAATTCACTACGAAAATTGTCTTTCATGGAACTCTCGGAGTAAGCCTTACGTAATAATGAATCTCAGCGAGCTCTAGAACGCAATAATGACGCCATTGCTAGATCTTTTGCATTCCATGGCAAAAAGTGAACAGGATTGCGAAACAGAGCCCACATCCGCTAAGAAACTCTAACCCATGAATTGCATGTAAACGCAACAAAAATAGCAAGGTAATTCAGTCGTGCCGATATAAACGTCACAGTTCAATACCAAAGCCACTGCAGTGAACCGTAAACCCTATCAGTGGCACTCCATGACTCAAACCTGGAAAATATTTCTTTCATCCACAAGCACTACCTGCGAGTACATGAATAAGGGTCTAGTCATCATCTCAGAAATCACTGCAATGAAGAGGACGCGCTTTACACGAACAAAAGTTTCTTGAGCGGAGGTGTGAATTCACTGTATTTAACGCACACAGTGGGCCACCTACACGCAATAAAGCTCATGGAAAAAAATGAAAGAGAAGAATTCGATATTTGGCCAAATTTTATATAGAACTTATAATAAAATATTTGCATTTTTTAACGAATTTGAATGTGCATGTTAGCTTCACTGCACTACTTAACTAAACTGTAAAAAACATGGACTCACAGCAATGCGCGAACTTGTTTTTAAATAATATTAGTTTCCTGTGGGTTGTAGTTGAGGATGCTGCGTTATATGCAGCGGCCTGATATGCACAATATGATACAGTAGAGTTGTTCGTACGCATATGCACGCAATCGTCGGGTTGCAGCAAGCGTTCTAGTTATCATTATCCCTAACATCGGCCTTGTTTTTCGATATCGGTACTCGGGTATATGCCTCTTGAGATGCTGTACGCATTGGCGGTGTAGTTCTTTCCCAACCTACTATAATAATTGTCGTCAACTTTGAAGAGAACAACACGCTATTCTGTTTTGCGGCATCTATCGCGTCAACAGAACGAGTGAAGAAGCAAACTTTGAACCCGCACGACAGTCCTTATCCATAATAAATAATGGTAGGCCTGCATTTACGGAATCGAGAAAGACGTTTTTACGACAAAAACAATAAATATAGCGAGTAAAAGTAGACCCTGGAAAGCACTAATCGTAACGCAGTTCCCTTCTAGCGTTTGGCAGTCTTCGGAATGCTGCGGACGGACTCCACTCTTTACCACCGAAACATGGTGTAAGAAATAAAAAAAACAGGAAAACTTTTATCTTACACCGTGCCCCGAACACTCTCCGGCATCTAACGCCCAGATTGCGGTCGATGGAAAAAGGTTTCTGCTTCATCAAGTGAATTAATTGTGTCGAAAAAGCGCTACAAGCGAGCATGGATGCGCCTTCTTGGGTGCGAAAAAGGATGCTGTAATCCCCAAGCTCTATTCTGTTTCCGATTCCGGTAATTATCGGCTCAACAAAATGCGCACCCACGCATGCGCATGGAGAGCCGCTGTCCACTTGCGTGAGCTAGTACTGAAACTAATAGAGTTTTCAGACCAAACTTTTAGTCCCGAGATCAGAAACATGAAAAGTTCGTGGCATCCTTCAGCTGTACACATTCAGCTCACTGCTCCAGTGAAAAAATAAACACAAGCTTAGCTAGCAGAACCAAGGGTCTTGTGAACCTGACAAGCCCGGTAGCTGCTTTTACCTTATCCTTTTTAGGTCTGTAGGCACAGGTTCTGCATAAGCTGCCGGATACATCCATGACACAAAACAGTTTTTGTCTAGTTTCCTGCTACATCTAGTACTTCAAGCTGGGCATCATTAAGAGTGATATGAAAGAGATTCCTCACAGTGGTAGCCAACTTTACGGGCTGACTTTTTAAATGTTCCTATTGATTGCAAGAGTGATTATTTCGTTTACCCACCAGGAGATGAAACCTCTTTCAGAGACCTTTTTCGAAGGACAAAGCTTAACCAAATGCATATCTTATTGTACGTAGAAATAAGTTTGCTATCCTATGTACACTCAGAGATATAGCATAAACTGTATTGCTCACGGAAGAAATCCATGCTATTATCTGCCCAAAATAGTAAACTGTGGCAATAATTAGCCATTCTCACAAGATGGTCGACTGATACACACCTCAAATGAAAGACACACTGTGAGTGCCTATTGTGTATTTCTTCACCTGTGCTACAAACGATTGCGATCTTCATCATCGTGCTCTCTACCGGGGTGTTCGGTTATGACTCGCACACGTGTGCTGCAAATGCGGCAAGCGTGTCGTCCGTTCCTGACTTCTCACAGCATTGGATTAGGAAGCACTGCAGCCTAAAGTATAACTCTAGCAGCATGTGCCTGTATTCTACAAAAAAAAAGCC